>QVRM01004918.1:0-28316 GCA_003439945.1 Dermanyssus gallinae | reverse complement strand
ATATTTAATATTAACATTACAGATCACAGCAAATTGGATTTTTATGCATATGAGGTACAAACACGTTATTAAGGTGACAAATCAGTTACTGTATTCTAACCAATATTTACCGTGCTTTTGTTCTATGCTCAGGGCGGTTATATGTTCTATATATTAGCAATATCGTCAATTTTATCGAGATGTGTCAAATGCAATAGATTTTTGTATTTAATATAATGTAGGTTTTCCAGATCCGCTGACGCAGTTTATTTTCAAGTTTCTTCCTCGAGTCCTTCCGTCGGCTGCGGCGGCTTTGTTGACACTTTATAATTCGTTACGATGCGTGTCGTTTTTTTTCAGTTAAAGGTGAATGTATTGTTCTCCTACTAGAAAGAGGGCAGTAAAGCTCTGCCACTATGTACAATCCTCAGTTGGGAGCACAAAGCTGTGCTTTTAAAAGCACAGGAGCCATTAGCCTGTGCCAGTTACCTCTCAAGAGGGACATGCAATTGTGTACAATGGAGAAGGTCGATCCGGCGATAAGTTGAGAAAAAATGTCAGCGACAATCTAGTCCTTGTACAATCATTTGCATGATACTGGTGCTCCCGTTAAAGCAGACTTTGTAGACTGCGAACAAATCTTAATGCCGAAATTCGCGTGCATTTGGCGCTGGTGGTGCCATGTAATAACGACTTTAGGCTTTAAGTTAGTCCGTGTAACATATTTACATCGCACAATGGCTTGTGGTTTATCCTTGCTGACAATAGTAATAACAATATCACCATCATCATTAAACAAATTTCGAATAAGAAATTATTATTATATTATTACTATTATGTACAGGTGTCACAATTACTAATATACTAACTAAAAACTATATAATATTGTTTACCATATTATTTTATTGTTATTGTCTGAGTGTCGGTGATCACTTAACGTCAATTTAGCGTTGCCTCTTTGCAGTTCCAAACATACCCTCTGGTCGGGGAATGAGGTCGATCCTGGCTCCGCTGTGACCTCAAAGAGCCTCTTCCCAAAGTCTTATCTCAGTTTTAGTATATCTTTGCCCCAAAGGAATCTAGACAGAATGCAATTACAACGTGGTCTCAAGAAGATGCGCGTGTAGGTGTCGTTGTGCATCTCATTGGTGAACGATGTGGTCGACCTCGCGCTGGCTAGTCCATGATAGCCGAGTGCGTACGTGTCAGAGACAGCAGCGTCCCACGCCAGCGGCCGATTGTGGTCCCAGTCACGACCAATAAGCTGTCCGGTCGACGCCTAACGTCCCTCTGCAGTATACCAGACTCCAGTGCAACGGGGTAGCCGGTTTATCGTAAAGCGCGCCCGAGAATGTCATTGATGGCGTCGTGGCCGCGGATGCCCGGGAGCATGCTGTTAACTTTAGCGATCATCTGCTGTCTCTCATTATCTTTAAAACTTCGTAGAAATAGCCCACATTTAGAAAGATTGAGCTGCAGCCCGCTTCATTGTTCGAACGCTTTAACCCCCTTGAGTGTCTCTGAGTAACACCGAAGCATCGTTTGTTAAAAAGAGTCTCATCGTCAAGTAGAGTAGAGGGACCCTGGATGTCACCTGCCTGACGTACTGATGCAGAAACAGGCTAAACGAACTAAGGGTCTCCTTGCCGATAACCGTCTAATGACGTGATTTCAATCCTTCCGAACGTCAGGAGTGTCGGCCGTCTTTATTAAGGTTAAAAGCATAAAAATCTAAGTTTAAAAACAGCATTTATCGTTATTCTCGAGAAAAGTGCAAGCTATATGAGAATTATTCCCGTCCCATATCAGCGGCGTATCCATTTGCCGTGGTTGCAGGTAATTTTTCACAATGACCTGGCGAAATAAGGTCTTGGTGACGAGTCTATGCAAAGTGCAGCCAAGAGCTGCACTTTGGGTAGACTCGAGTTGTTATGCCACAATTTTCCTCTCAGGCCTATAAGCACTAGACCACTTGCCAATAATAATTAACCAGGCAAGCGGTTTTTCCCTGCGACATGGAGATAGGGTCTACCGCCTCAACAAGGAGATTGACGCCAAAGGAGCGCTTTTGGAGGTTCAGCCCTAAGGAGGGTACTGGAACGGGCGGGTGAGAAGACCGCAAAACCTTCAGCACAAGGGATTTGGCGCTCCTCATTCTCCTGGATGTCAGAAATGCCGTCAAGGGCAGCAGTGATTTTATCACGGAAGATAACCCCAGAGCGGGACTGAAGAAAAACATATTCAGCGTCCTGGCAGGGCAAGTGGAGACGAGGAGCCGAGGGTAGGGAGTGCATCTAGGCTTCCACCAATCTGCGCGAAGTGTGCGCTCGACCTCGTACATACAACTATTCGGTCAAGCAATGACGGTGATGTGCAGGCCATAAGGTGTCTGTCACCTGGCTCTCGGAGTATATTCTAATGTCACAAGATTGTCGAATATTTTCAAGGAGAAATTTCATGATATTCGGCCATGGATTAAACATTTGTCTCGCGTGTTTATGAGGGACACCAACATTATCTGCTAGGGGAGGTCTCTAGTAAATATTGTTGGGCCTTGAATATTGTTGAAGGGTTTAGCGCATGCAGTTAACATGATGGCGCGTTCAAGCCTCAGATCTAATGTTGTTTCGCTTGGCCTGTAAATAGGTTTGTGAATGTCATTATTGCAATGTGTGAGCAATATTCACAGATCAACTTCCCTATTATGACATGGTCTTTTCTGATAGAGTTTTCCCTGTGGGAATCATGTTGGTGGGCAACACGGCACCATGCCGCAGTTTGCGGCAAAAGGCAAGACTCATTCGATTCTGCTCGAAGGCAAAATGGCGAGAATCTAGGGCGGTTTTAAGACGGCGTCAATAGGATGGACTAGTCTTAGAATTCGACTCGGACGATTCCTGTAATCTTTACTGATCGTACAGCAGGGAGCCTCGGTCCATGTACGACGAAAAATTTCGAGCATGCGGGCGCATCAATAGGTGCTAACACTGAGTTTTCCCCACATCAGACGGTCAATGGCGTCATCTCAACACGTGGAGCTCCGACAGCAAGTAATTTTTCTTTAACGCTATTACAGCTCAAGAAGTGCATTGCACTGCAAACGTTGTAAAGTCATATCTATTTGATGATAGCAAAACGTGTTTGGTCGATTACACTTGAATTTAAATGTCACGTAATTAGGCCTTCTGGATGCGATCTCCAACTTCTTTATCAACAGCGGAGTGTTTCAGATGGTCTGAAGACATCAGCTGTATTCTTGCGATACAAATGCAAAGGCGATACGAACCAACGTGGAGCCTATATCCCGATACCGTTGGTGTCGTTCATATGAGATATTTGTTAATGAGCAGCTCGAGGAATACCTTAACGCGACGGACGTGAGCAGTCTGGTCGGTAAGGGTCTTAATTTACCCCTGGGCTTATCTCGATAAGAACACCTCCCTTGCTCCACCAATATCCTTCAATTCGATAATACTGTTATTTTTTCTCAGTAGTGAAGTGAATTGTAAAATTCGTGTTGTTAAAATATGCTTTAAAATAACGTAAATGGGACAGGCACGTTCAACTACGCGTCAGGATCTGCTACGATCTTGTGGCATAACTGGCGCGTTTGAAGAAGACTAAGGTCTTCTGCGTCGTTCTGGCCCGTGTGTACAGGGCGCATCTGGAATCCATTCTCACTTACGGAATCACTATAAGGGCGCAAGCTACTCGGTTACCCTATACTCGTTATGTTTATGCAGAAAGATAGGCGAATAATACATAGCTGAATTAAGGAGAATGGCAGGGACGCTCTCCCACGTTTTCGGAGAAACGCTAAGTATTATCGAGCTTGGGAGGGTTGGGATCCAGGTTAAGTGGGTTTGTGAGTCCCACCTAGTCACGCAGACAACCAGTGCATCATGCATTCACGAAAGCCCCACACTCGTCACGGGTGGCCATGCTGTCCGGACCGTTGTTGGCCTCGTTGAGACAACGTGTCGCCATTGTACAAATGGCACGTTTAAATTTAACCGTGCCTGCTCATGAGGTGGTTAAACACACACTACGTCTGGATTGCGAATCGAACTGCTCCTTTAAGTCTCAACGATAATTAGCTAACTGAGGGCTTCCCAAATTCAGGTGATCCCGATGTCACACTCTCTAGCCTACGTGCTGTCAAATGACGGGCATAAGCGATAATAATTTCTAGTTTTAGCTGTAAATAGTTGTATTATGTATAAACGGAACTACGGCTATGATTTGTTTATGTATGAAATGCGTGTACGTAATTGTTTGTGTGTACATATATATTGTAAGTAATACTGCTCAATACCGGTGACGCATTGTCTGTAAGACGAGTATTACTAAATATCTAAAGACGGGGTCGTAAGAGGGGGTTCTCTTCGATAGGAATCAGCAGTCCCACATGGTTGAATTTTACAATTCAAATTTGATTTTGCAGATGAGGAATACAAAATGGTACGGTAAAACTACGATAGGTATTTTAAAATGAACGATGGTCTTGACCCATTGCATGTAAAAGAGCATGTTTTTTTAACTTATGTAGACCTCACCCAATGCGTGTACTATTTTTTTTTTGTTTGAAAAAAGCATGTTTTAAAGGGACATATATATATATATATATATATATATATATATGGACAGACGCGGAATATAGCCTTTTTGCAAATGCCCTTAGTTCTTTAAAAAAGTTGAAAATGTGTAATTATGGAATTTTTAAACTGAATGAAGAATTACTGAAATTATATAAATTTGCTGTCCGTAAGGTCGGTATTAATATATATATATATATATATATATATATATATGTGTGTGAACAAGTGGCATACTAGAAACGGAGCACGTTTATAATAGCGTCCCGGTCAAGCGCTTTTAATTTTGATTATCAGCATGAGACCACTGAAAATGTCAGGTACGTGTAAGTATTTTAAGGAACAGCAAATGCTAATTAATAATGGCCGTTGATTTATTATAATTTTACTTGTAAGATATATCCCACGTTACGATTTTATTTTAAATGACGGTAGAAATCTCGTCGAGTGTAGATTCGTATTGTTTGTGCGTCGCGGCGTACGGCAAAACAAAACCTTTTCTTTTTGGGGATTGTGGAAAAAGACAGCTTTAAACAACACGGTTCGCAGACTTAAACCTTTCTAAATGCGTCCTATATTAACGTGCTTCTGCTACCGTCTCTTGTACCTGCCAGCTTGACATGTACTCGTATCTGCCGCGTGAAATGTTTCCTGCGTTTGTTCCAAAGTACAATACGTGGAGTCCTGCTGGCTCAAGCCCAGTTGCCCCGGGGGACGTGCATAGGCTGGCAGCTTGTAGCTCTCGCAGTGTGCAAATAGGGCGGATCTGGATTCATCTTGGCAACGCGTAGAAATCGGATTAACACGTACGCGGGCAGTTGTTTGGTCTCGACGCACTACAACTTACCGTGCGACTACTCACCGTCTATATCTGGCTGCACAGCCTTATGGGTTACATAAAACCGCCAGTTTTCATGCTTCCCCGCTAATTGCAAGGCTGGCCTACGGACGTTAAGACGCTGGGAACGAAGTTGATTTAGTGGCGAATGTAAGATGTCTTAAATCACACATGCACACCATGACCTAAGGTGCGCTGCAAGCGCAAGGATGTATGAGGAGTTTCTTCGACGTTAACGACGCTTCCTCCTATCCGTGTAAAGTTTTTAGTCAGGTCTACAAATTGAATTATGTGCGACCCTTTGGGAGTGCTTGGTCTTGTAACCACATCGTCAAGCGTATGCATACCAGTAGACTGAGATAATTAATAGGAGGTACTGCGCGAATAAGATTATATCCGATGTTTGCATATATAGTTACGTTTTGGGACACGATAGGTGGTCGTTCACTCTATTTTAGTCGCTAGACTTAGCCCTTGTCATAGATGTATAACTAGTCCCTATAGCAGGAAGTAGTATTCGTAATATTGCTATTTGTTGTTATTGTCGGTGTTGCAGCTGTTACTTTATTAGTTAGCTTTATATTTGTTGTGCTGGGTGTGGCTGTTACAGCTACATCTGTTTTGCAGCGTGAGAGAACCCCCCGCCGCTTGGGTCCTGTGGAATGTCCTTATTTTGTGAGGAGATCATTAACATCCATATTGATGCATCTACAGAAACTTTTCTACCCAGGCGGTGCGTGGCGTATTTTTCCGTGTCTGCCAATTAACACGCAGGGCCAACTAATTGTAGAGGTCATTAAAACTATTCAGAAACGTTTCAAAGAAAACAGAGAAATGTTGAAAATTAAGCGCACTAAATTCAGAATCGACTTGTTGCTTTAACAAAGGTGGATGAAGATTATGACAATCTAGTTGTCTCTGCGAGGAGGGGGGCGTACCATCGTTTGTAGGGAGGGATCTGAATGTTCGTCATTGACTTACACTTTACTTACAGTTTAATCGTCTAAACGTTTTATCGAGAAAGTTTGCAAGACAATCGATATTCCCCAAGATTCAGCCTAATCTTCAGACTACATACGTAGCGAAGGCTATTGATATGTTTAAAATATTTTAGTTGGTTGTTATCACCAGGAGGACCAGTTTTGCGCAGTTTCGAACACCTTAATAATTGCTAAAATGGTTACGACTGCGCGGCCTCACAGGAAACAATGAATTAGCATCCATACAAAGCGCCAATATGCTGCGTAATTTTCGCTGCATCAGGGCAGATAGACGGACTTAGCCTAAAGGCCTTTTTGTGTTTTATAAAGTCTTGTGTGTACCTATCGTATGTTATTTTATCACAATCTGAGGCAATGGCTCTATTGCCGAGTACGACCAAATTGCTCACAATATTGCCTTAAGGACAATATCCTGCAGATGCTGTAGGAACTAGTTCCTACGTGCAGCTTAGAGACTAGAATTCGCCAAGACTAGGTGCCGTTGGGGCTCTGTGAGTGATATTTTCGGCACGCAAGGCTGTCTTGCTGGCTCACTGTCTACTTCTACATTCGTCTACTGAAGGCTGGCTGCAGCATTCTTTAAGTGGTCTGATAATTGAGCTGTCGAACCCGATTTATCTGTTCGTCGTGTTGTTGGTAGTCTTGTTCTCTGGTCACGTGGTTTCATCTACTTTGGCTTCTCAGAGGAACTCGAACTGATTTAGGGAAGTAGCATCACAGACGAGGACTAAGACACGAACGCATCTAATTCCACAGCCATCCGTTTCGTTTGCCTGTGCAAATGTTAAATGCTAGCTAAATGTACTTTGAAGAACATTGACGTAATGGCAACATTTTTTTTTTAATTTTAGACCGGAAATGTATAATTAATAGCGCTGTAATTTATAATATGCTCCGATAATATTCGCATAAAGGTTGAGGCCAAGAGGATCCAGCCGTGGGCTTAAAACCTCTTCACATATTGTGGATAAAAGACGAGAAGAAGTAATGGCACAGAAGGCAGCTCCTGATCAGCCAACATTATGACTAAAGGGGTTCTATTTTGCCAAGAATTCTTCTCTGATGAACCTTCAAGTAATAGCCACCGCTGCCTGTTTGAGGAAAATCGCGTTAGGGTTACAGCTGACAATATCAGTCGCGGCTTTTTAAATCCGCGACTGAAACTCTTACCATTAATTATTTTAGTACACCTAGCTGCATGGTATGGGCTGCACGAGAAGAGCTGCTCGCGTGTTCTTTTTTCAGACCCTCGGGAGCAGGGTTGCCCTTAGAGTCCAGGCTCTTCCCGGTACGTGGGACTTAATGCACGAGGCTCTGTATGCATCTTCCCACTAAACATAACCTCTCTTCTGCCAGTACTTAAAACAAATGTAAAAATACATTAAAAGAGCGGCAGGTGCAATTTTACTTCATGTGGCCGGCTTTATTTTATTTCTGCAGTGGTCACACATACGTGCAATTCTCGCACTTTTGCCCGCTGAGCTCAATGTCTTGCCGCGCTCGGAATTATGGCTCAAATGTATCTGGTTCCAGTCGCATTCATGATCAACATGACCACTTAGCGAAGGTACTTAGCGCATTTCCTAAACAAATTGTGAAAACGGATTGCGCCGATTACTCGAATGAACATTTTAATAAAACACAATACATTTAACGCCTATAACTTCAAAGATTTAGCGACACATATGCAGCAAAGCGGCAAGCTTCATAGGGTTGGCACGCAGAATACAATCAAAGGATGGGCTAGTGTTACTAAAACGTATACTATAGATCGGGGGCATATTATGATGGTGACGCTGTTTGTAATATATGATAAAAAGAAATAATACTAATTAGTGTTAATTGCGAATTAATTATTTTATGCATCTGGCATTCATCATACCGCTTGTACGAATATGCACCTTGGATTGTTCTAGTCTAGTCTAGAAACTGCTATTTTCAGATAGCCCAAAAACACTTGTCCGCAAGTTCGTAGCTCGATTTTTGGGTCAAACATGAGCAATACCGCAAGCCGTGCTCATACAAGAGGAACACATATATTTCCATATTTCTTGTAGTAAGGATACGCTCACTTGAGCGAAATGCGAGTACAGCCTACACAGAAAAAAGATCGTTTACTTGACGACGATCAACAAAGAGTAACGGCTCCTAGCCAGAAGAGCTGGCGTATCACATTAAAATAGCTGATGGTCCAGTATATAATACGTTTCAGCCTAGACCGGAAATGTATAATTAAGAGTGTTGTGATGTATAATATGTTCCGGTCTAGACGTCTTAGCAGTCGTACGCTATGAGTATTTTTGTGTTGCAGGCTTCAATGTCCATTGCAAGCGTCAAGACATATTTCATACTAAAAATATATTAAGTGCAGTTTCAGACTAAAAACAAAGCTGCATTACAAATGCTTAGCTTTAAAAAAAATAATGAAATTCTATAAAAATTAAGTGAGTTACACGGACACACGGCAATACACGTGTGTAATGAAGAAACGATTCTCGAAAGACACTCAACACAACAGTACATCAGTAGTATTACCGACCTTTTGTATGGCATAACAAATATTGTCGCTGCCTTCGTAGCTGCCTTTCCTGTTTAGGTCTCAAGGGTAATACTATGTCAGGCGGTAGTAAACCACAAGATGTTTTGACGGCAAGCGTTGCCACTCTAAGAAGGTACACTTTTGAGACCGGTAAAGGGCCCATGGGCAGCGAACAGATTACTAACTGACTAACGCTGCTATATAAAAGTTGCTCTGAAGTAGAGTCGTCCATTACGATATACATGAGCTTCGCATTTGGTGAATACTGACGATTACCCGGTAAAAGCCGTCATGTAGGTAGCGTACAAGGCGAGACACCCTAGGGCTGCAAGTCCTTGGCTCTGAGTCTATGCAACTGCGTGACAACTGCAAGCAGGTTTGCTAATGCTGAAAAATGAAGTATGTTTGGTCGAGTCCCGGTTCTTTACTCCTTTATTCCTACTCGACGTGAGACATGGCAATGGGTCAAGAAGCTAATAGGCTTGTAATACTAAGGCGATAGCCACAGTAATAACAACAGCTTCTGCGGCAACGAAGTTCTCTCTGGCATGATGAACAACAAACCAAGTTTCACAACAGACAGAATTATGGTATCGTAGTTTGCCCGCCCCGTAGTTAATCTACGCTAAAAGTGCAGTTGCTGGCTCTACTGCCCCAATTGTTAAGTGGCTAGTTTTCTCTCTGTATTGCATGGTCTGCAGAGTTGGCTCCAACAGCTTGTAGCAAGCACATTGCACAAGCAGACGACAGCCGCTACATCGTTAATGAAAGGCTGGCTCCAAAGCCCGAAGGAGGGAATTCGTAATACTCGATGAATAGACGATCCGGAACAGAGCCGACCGGTTAGATAAAAAAATTCATGCTTAAGTACTCAGATAACAATACGCTTGAGCTTGTAGATTTGATTGATTTAAGTAGGAGCTATTGAACATAACTACTACGCCTTGCTGTAATTTAGATCCTGTTGATTTTATAGGCTAGCATGCCGCATATACTTTTGCATTTGTATGGCGTAAATTGTTGGAAGACCTAGCTACTCCGTACGGCTTTTACAGCATAAGCTTAATTAAGTGTGTTATAAACCTAGGACTAACGTAATTGTATACTAGTTAATACTAAAGATTACCTGGGGCTGACAGGACACGCCTCATTTTCTCCTTCTGGACTTACGTATATCAAAAACAGTCCTATTATTTTCTAAGTCCATAGTCGTTCTTATGCGGTCTGTCAGACATTTGTTTTTACGCGTCTGTTTTAAAAATAAAAGGCAGTACTTTATAGATATCCATGTTGGAAATACATCTGGGTATCTCTAAGGCAATAGTCCTTATTGAATATATAGTAAAAATACAAGTTTAAGTATTATTGTAAACAGGGCCACTTCTGGGGAAAGATTTATTGACGTATCCCCTAGCAACCAAATTTGCTTTGTGTATGTTTGGAACAAAGACCAAAAAGTTAGTAATAAACGTTAGGAAGTGCAATAATTTTTTTGTGCCATACGATCGTCTAAATATACTAGTGTACTGCGCATTACGTACGTATCAGAGAGAATCTGTTCAAAATATTTAGTAGTTCATGTCATTTTATTGCATAGAACTTAAATAAAGAGGTCTGTAAAGAGGCTTCTTTGAGGCAGTGCCTCGATTTTGATGTCCAACGTAGGGACGCGGCGTCTGCCCGAGGCACGCTGTTGAAAGAGTCCCAACCCAGTAAGGTAATCCCAACTCTCGAGAAAGAAACATATTTCCAGTGCTTTCGTTTGCAGGAAATAACTGTCATTTCACTCATATTCTTCATAAAAGTTTTGAATATATATAATATATATATATATATATATATATATATATATATACATGTAAGATTTATGGGGACGTTTTTGGCAGACCTCACTATCATTGCCCTTATTTGTCTCGTACAGAATTATTGCATATTTAGCTTAGCGTATGGCATGACTTTGTCTTGAACTAGCTGTAATATGGTTACCTATTCTGCAGCTCGTACGCGGCTGTTATGCTAAAGGTTACCAAATCACTGGTCAACTATAGATGATAAGTTCATTTGTAGCACTCTGGCTAAACAAAATATGTTGTGCTGCAGGGTGCACTCGGCTTTAACTTTAAAATTAATAATAACATGCTACCGGCCCACACCAGTAATTTTGGAGTATACGTTTCATCTGATTTGACTTCGGTCATGACAATTTTTTCATGGAGAACCTGCACCCATTCCTTCTGCCAGACCCATCGCAGCATCTTAGCCAGAACCAAGAGAACTTCGGTGAAGACCGTCCGGTACGCCCGGCTAACCCTTTCGGTTATAACATGACCTCCAATGTAGACGCCCCACTGTGCATTGCTCATTCTATTCCCGTTGTTTGACCCTAACCATGTTTATATTCTTTTGCCACCCGCACACAACACGTGTGCTTTCCAAAGTTACTAGTATTCGTATAACAAAGTACGTTCCTCAGGCGCGTCAGGCTAATGTGCACCTGTGAGAATCCCACCGATATTCTACCTAGTCTAAGCCTAGTATTTGAATAGCAAAGCCGAGCCACTACGAACGCTTCTAATTGCCTACTGCTTACACACTTCTTTGATATTCGCTCCAATATCGGATTGAACTAAAAGCTGTGCTAAATTCGTTCAGTTAACAAATTGTTCGCTTATGTATGACTAAATAGGCACGCGCACAGCTTAATCGCACTTCCTTATTTGAATGCCATTTTTTTGAAGAGCATTTATTGAATATACACATATTTTCAACTTTGTTATTTCGTATATTTGAAATTGTGCAAGGAGTCGGAGGAGTAATTAAATCTACAACAATTACCATTCTGCTGGCAAAAGTTGCAGCCAGAATGAGATTACTTTTGTTTTCTCAATGTGAAATTCAATTTAAACAGATTAGTGTATCCATCATTGACGGAATATTAGATGCGACATTAAATTTAGCAAAACATTGCAAGGACTGCAACGCAAGCTAACCGGAAAGGTATTTCACTCCCTGGTAGCTCAAACGTCAAATGCTGTTAGATGTTCTGGTCTCTCTCGCTCTTCCAAGGCGATCAAGTTACGGTATCTTCCAATATATATGTTGACTTCTCTTTCCCAGATATGTGTTGTCTTCTCTTTTGATTGGCCAACACCCGAAACATACGAAGAAAATGCCCCTGTGCCACACTCAGTTATTCCTCCTTGTTCTGTTTACTGCAGTCCAAAATTTGGAGGCGTTCGTAAGGCGGCTCAGAAAAAGTGCTGTAGAGCAGCTTGCATGACGATGCTCCAATTTTGTTATTTTGATGTGTCTTGATGAGTTTGTAATGATAACAAGCCGACGGACTTTATATGTCTTGCTTCACTGTTACACCTAGTATCTTGACACAGTCGTTTGGTTGTATCAGGTGGTCATTTATGATTACAAGTGGCGTTCGAGGGATCGCGCTTCCCTCTCCGAAGACCGTCTTCTACTTGAAGACTACTTGAGTTTTCTTTGCAATGATAACAATACGGCTGTACTGCACACCAGGCACTAAGGGCAGTGACTTCCTGCATCATCACCCGGTATGCCTCCTTGCCGGACTGCCTGCGTGGTGAATAGTGTGAGACTGCAAGCCGTCGTAGCTACGGTCAGATTCCCAGCCACTAAGTAAAACCAACACTTAAAGTTTCGTCAAATATACCTCCGGAAAATGCACGACTCCCACAATGCTGAATGATGGTACTACACACATATGTATCTAATAAAACTGAATTTACGTTACGGTAAACAAAGAACCTACATAGAACTCCTGCTCCACAAAAGTATGTTATTTGTTTTTTGAATAATTTAATCTTCTTTTATATTTAAGGCTTAGATTTGAAATACCCAGGAGGCACAAATACGCATTTTTGACACTTTTTCATCGCCTTTCATCGAAGGGCTTGCCAAAAGGCATCTACCCTTCTAGCCTAAAACAAAGCCAGTGTTCTGGTGGAACAGGGCTATTGCCTCGACTTGTACAGAGTGCATGCGCTACAGACGTATCTACACCGGTGAGCGACGAAGTGAGGGCGTCTCCGAGCGAACTTGCCAACTAGGTATTGACTACAAAGGAGTGAAGGGCTGCCTGTGAAGAGAGATTAGCAAAAGCAAGGAAGCTTGTTGGCGCGATTTGTAGACTCGGATCCTTGGGGCAAGCCATACAAGGTTACAGGCAAGATGGGCGGAGCAAAGCGTGAGTATCTGGAGGAGGACGAGAAGCTTCGGGTGATTAACATTAATTTTATCAGCACCCGCCTTTTGGTCGAACGAAATTTAAGACTCCACGAATGGCGACATGGACGGGCGAAATTTCGATTTGTGGTCCTTTGCTCTAATGCTTAAGACACTCTTGCACATACATGCCCCTAGTAATGCCAGTAATGACGTTACTAAAGGTAGAGCTGTCAGTACTAGCAATATTGAGTAATACTCGTACAAGTCTTAGCTAGTCCACGCTCCGTAGTGATTCGGAAGAGACACAGAGACATCTGTTTAACATCGAACGGGATGAGCATAGCGATAAGCAAGTCCGCCTGATATCTGGGTGTAGGATTAGACATAGCTTTCTCGAGCAACTTACATTATGACGGTGACAAGTTAACCGCAAAGACAGAAACGCTGGCAAATAGCCTGGCCAAGGTCCCGCCGAGAATTCGCAGAGCCACGGAAGGCAAAAAAGTACTTTTGAGGAAATAAAACCGGTTCTTACGAAAAACCGAAACCCGGAGACAAATGCTTAAAGAATGACACGATGAATAAACCCGAACACCAGCAGACGTACCAGAAGCCTGGGCCCTCTAAGTTCTTTTCGATCTACAGAAATGGTTCAAAAGAGAGCATAGAGGCGTCACCTTCTATCTGAAGCAGGCTTTTACAGGGTTTTATTGAGTGCTTTCAATAATACCTACTTAGACATGGCTCCTGACGCCAAGTGTCTCATGTGGAGATAGTGGAGGTGGATGACAAGATCCATACACATTTTTTCTCTGCCCAGCATTTGAGCACGTACTCAGGACTCACCGGCAATGGCGGAAACAAACGTACTTTGGGTCGTTGAGAATATAAGCTAGTAATCTACTTATCGGCACTTCGCTGTTATACCGAACGCTTGTGTACGGACAACAGAATTTAATGGCAGTAGAGTTAGGTGCCGAATTAGAATCGGCATTTTTGTAGATGAGCACTACGCAATGGCATCAGCATACCTTAATGGTATAGTCAAAAGACGCCCTATAAATGGCGGGATAGCCATCTGCAAAATTTGGACGTGTCAATCCGCATATTCAGTAAGACGTGCCGTCTATAAGGGTATGTAAGAGTCAAATTAAACGGGAAACGTTTCTTGGATTTTACACAGATGTATCTGCGATTCCAGACGTTGTTACAAAATATAGCTACCAAACATCATATATACATATATAGGTGGTGTGAGTGTTAGTACGAGAATGTACGTACTGTTTTGCGTATATGCCTGCTCTATACGGGCCTCGCAATCGTTTCACAGGGACCGCGATTTTGCTTTGATGATCGGCAGGGTGCACGGCAATAAAGTGGCTGTAAATCATGTCAACACATTTACAATGCAATGCAATTCGGCTGCCCATTGGCTGAGAATGGCTGCATAAGGATGCTGAGCTAAAAATAAGTGCATCTAGTCTATTATGATCTTTAAAACCTGGTATTTTATTAAATATATTTTACTACATACCATTTGTTTTGCATCATACCTTAGAGTAGAATATGCGTCGCCAGTGTTTAGATTTTAATATCATGTAACTTAAATTATCAGCAATAACAACATTCAACATGTTGAATCACAAACATATGTATATATAATGTAATTACGTGCTCGTATGAGCGCATTTTTACGCACTGCAGGTGTTTTAATTGCAGGAGGCCGATGAACGTATGCGTTTAACCGTGAGAGACGCATCTGTATGCTTGACATCAATAGAGGTCGTTCTTGGCTGTATAACCTGCATCCACCTGCCAACAAGGCGGCAGATTCCCACGACCGGCAGCGCGGTTCCACCCGTTCATCAAAATTCGCCACTCGATAAGCGCATACAGGTACTTGGTTGAAGAAAGATCGAAAACTTTCGGAGTTCTCCGTCCGTTCACTAACCGCCTCTGTGCTTAGCTCCGTCGTCGTCGTCAGACAACCAATCTGGCTGAAGTCTGCCCAGCACTACTTCGTTTAAATGTCGTCCCTGTTTGAGTGGATTTAACGGTATTATAAATTATGAAACACATGGTGTACATATTTACACGCGTAGTAGGAGGTGTTTTTCTTTACTATGGACATTTTACTGGGCCTCTAGGCACTCTTAGCTGAATCACTATATGTAATGCGCATATAGTCGATATCAGATGGTAAATAATGCACATATCTCTGTGTGACCGGTGTCGCCAAAAAGAAAACGAGAGAGAGAGATGAAGGATGGGGAATGAGATGTATTGTAGATATGTCATGATCGAAGCAGTTGATGCATCGCATACATACTGGTACTTAAATAATGAAAATGAGTTGTGCTGCATTTGCATGTAGCATTGTTGTCTATCTCTATTAAACAGTATTACAAATTGATTGCACTATTTCTAACTCTGTTCTTGGAGCATTTCCAAGCCTTTGTTCATTGTATTTATACTATTACAGCAAAATTCCAAATTATATGGATTGAACGTTTAGTGGCCCTTTGTTTTTGCTAGTTTAAATGCCGGACAGTTGGTCATTATTCACAAGATTACAGTGCAGCGGAGTAAAAATAATAGTTATTTTAATGTGGTTGGGATATAATATGAACAGGTTGTGGTTTCCCGTTGACCGGCAGTGTTCTCTATGTTCTACGGCGCGTCCGGCTATATCTGTTGCTACTGTCCGATAGATGCACATAAGAGCCAAAGTTCCTGTCATATATATATATATATATATATATATATATATATATATATATACATATCTTTTTTGCCACACTAACAGGATGTCTTCTAGCAAAATTTTTTAGACCGTGTGTATTGTGCCGTCTCTGGGGAAGTATTTTGACCAAGGAATTCAAACGAATGCAGAATGCTCAAAATATACTTTGTACGACCCGTTCATATCTACCATATGACTATCGCGTTATATGGTAGATATGAACATTCAAGGGGCCAAGGGCTATATCGAAACCTGTGTGAATGTAGTGCAGTAAGTAACTAAATGACCCTCTAGGGCGATATCAAGTCAGCCACCATTGGCACGGTCGAAGAAAATGCTCACGCAAGTTACTTTTTGAAGTCGTTATGGCATTCAAATGCATGCCGACGCTGTGAAAGAAGATGAAAACGGTAGTTTGCAGGGTTGAGTAGTTGTTTCTTGATCTAGCCTGTCAGAGAGGGTTATTCAGACGCAATACGTGTCGATTTGTACACGACTGTATAAAATGCATTCATGGTCTCTTTCTTTCTATTCATAACATGTCTGCGCGTAGTCCTTCCAAAACGTAACTTCCAAAACGACAGTTATGGATGATTGGATAGAAGCGTCGTAGTAGAGTGCCAGGATCACAGGATCAACTCGAAAAGAACGGTGGCCTTGCTAAACTTGCTGGAAGAGATCGGCCGCTAGGTAGCCAACAGGGCGTATGTGTGCACATATGAATACCACCTGTGGTCATCAGTTACTTACATAGTTGTAACATTTATGGACAGAGAGGACATCAATTTACAGGGGGCGATAATTCTTTGTAGGAAAGGTTGGGACTTACTGGGAAATATTACAGATGTGCATCTGGACAAAAGATTGGAGAAATAGTCAAGAGCGTGGTAGGAGGGAGGAGGGCTCAGAGAGAAAGCTTAACAGCACTGTTCTCTTACGGAGATTTAGCTGGGTACCCCCGGGCTATTTCAGGCCAAATCTAGGTCGATTGCTACGTACGCAGTATGAGAGGCTTATTAAGGCCTGCGATGCTACTACGGCAGAAGAGAAACGAAACACCTTGGTTTAACGAGCGGTGCAGGGCTGCCAAGCAAGCTAGTATGTTGACGTGAGAAAACGTAAAAGCCGTTCCGGTGATGAGATAATCAATTAAAGGATTGTATAGGAAGGAGATACTAAAAAAAGAACACTAGAAAAAGAAACAGTGGGCAGAAATAAGCGAGGCTGATGAAAGCCTACAGACATGGTTGAGGCGTCAGGGAAGAAACACTGTTCGGTAGAGACGGGCAGGCTGGTTGAGCATTTCGGGGGGATACTGACCGGGTTGGACACCGCCCTGAAAGCGCTGATGGAATATGAAGGCCCGTGGAATCAGGCGGCAAAGGAAGCGAGGTCTGGATAATGATGGTTATCGTACTTGGGGACGAGGTGAAAGCAATCGACAGAGCACCACAAAGGAAATCGTACGGAAAGGATTTTAGAAGGAATGATCACATAAAAGATGCCCCTGGTTCTCGTCGCATTCTAGCAAGCCTATTTAATGAGTGTGAAAAGTCTACAGGCTTCCAGGGGAGCAACCTTAAAGGTGTCTAGTGGACCGACCTTTATAGTCTACAGGCCTCCAGAAGAGCAAGCCTGGGCATTTCCAAAGAAAAGAAGCAAAACCATAGACTTGGAGGGGAATAGCTAAAGGTTGCCCGTACAGTATATTCTCAAAAATAATGGCAAGGACATTGGTGTTTTTTTTGGAAGAGAGAGGACTAGTACTTATTTAGCAATAAAAAGATTAGTTTACTTAACGATTGGGACGCTGCTCAGATATCTCTGTCTCTGAGACGATACAGAGACGTCATACAGAGACGCAATCTGGAATACGCCGTCCAGGCCGAGGAGCTGCGTTTGTGAATCTAAAGGCAGAGCTTGATGTAGTACCAAAGGATAATGTAGTTGCAAAGCTGGTATAAACGGGAGTGCCGAAAGGAATGCCAAGGCTACTTAAATTTATTTTGAAACAAAACACGGTGCTGATTGATAATGGAGCCGGCATGGCAAAGGAGGTGACTTAAATCACAAGTGTCGCGCAGACCGATGGACTGAGCATTGCTGCGTCCCAACTGTGTGGATTGCCGGAGCGGATAAGGATGGTGTAGACACGAGAGTGGGCCAGAATCTTACTGTATGCAAACGATGTGGTTGTTTTCAATTACAGTCTTTTCAAGATGAAACAAGCCATGGATTGACTAGTTACATTCATGAATACGAAGGACTTGAATGTTAACTGGGGAACAAGAGTAGCCATGAAATTTTAAAAAACGGGCCGCCTGCCAGCGGTCACGTACTTCAAATAAGGGGAACAAAAATCAAATGTGTAAAGAAAATTACGTACCTAGAGGTAATTTTTTAAGCAGGGCGCAGCAGCTTCACACATCCAGGAGAGCGTAAAGACGGGCACCATTGGAGCTGGGGTGGTTAAATGCCTAGATATCTTTCGCGTCATACAGAGACCGCTCGTAAAAGCACCCATCGTTATATATGGTATTCCACTAATATGAAATAAGGTGGAAGTAGACAAGCTGCGTTTTACTGACAGGGCAAGTTCTTTCTTGTTAATGAGAGTTTTTGCGCCATAGAATACGCGCAGGAATAAGCTTATCCATGTGCTGAAATGTGGCCCGCTGCGGACGGAGGATCTACAAAAACGATAGAATCTGAAGTAAAACTGCGCTCATTGACGTTTATTTGTTGAACAAGCAAACAAAAATAAGCGATGTGGACATATGGGTTTATCGAGCAGATCGACAACTAAGTACTGCCTTTACAGCTTACGGATTTGATCACGTGCTGTGCGACGTGAAAGGCATTCATGACTCACAAAATGGATATCGATGCAGGGTGTGATGGAGCAATATGATGGTTACTACGGCGCGGTTTGGCCCATAGTAGAACTACCAAAACGCAAAATGGATAGTTGTCTCGAAACCCCTTGAGTAGCATAAACACATTTTCTTAGCCCGGGTGGTAATTATCTATCTATCTATCTATATATTTCTCAATAATGTTTATTTTACTCAAAGTGAGTATAATATACAGTTTGAAATGTTTTATATATATATATATATATATATATATATATATATCTCAATTATGTTTATTTCACTCAAATTGAGTATAATATACAGTTTTAAAATGTTTCTACATAATGCTTTATTTTCTTCAAGCTCCCGGCGGATGAAGTAATGGAACGGTTTTTGGTTCAGCGCTGTACATTCTACTGCATGGTACTTGACACATCTCTGCAGGTAGAACCGGCAGGTGCGCAACTCGTGAAAGGCTGTGCTTGAACATACCAGATAGTGGTAACCATGCAATACTGATGTATACGTGGCGACTGTCACATGCAGGACCAGATCAAAGGTGCAAGGTGCTATATATATATATATATGCGTTGAACGGTACACTGGCGTATAGCAGCCAAGCAACCTGGTTATTCTCCTTTGCGTTCGCCCCTGTAATGCTACGTCTTTTTTGAGGCGGAGGAACCCTCGGTTCTTGTCTGATATCATTCACTCTAGCATCAAACCAACCTAACGAAACGCAGGCGAGAAAGGGACCGATATAAGCAGTCAAGCTCAGTGATTTTGAAACTGATTGACAGTGACATTTAAAGAGAAGCCAGGCTTATTGACTCAAGACGCACTTCTTAATCTGCGCCGACAACGTAAAAAATCTCCCTTCTCAACTTGCAGTGGCCAAACCCTCCAACTGCGGGTATTAAATGTTTCAACCCGTATAGCAAACGCTCAGAGACGATTTTCTATCGTGTAGTCGAAAACTTCTCCAAAACTTCTCCGCGGCCGGTTTAGACTTCATTCGATCCAAGCTACTGCAATATTTCTATTCACGCGTAAAAACGCTCAAAAACTTTTTATCAATTTATTGCTTAGGGGGATCTCCCCGAGGAACTTGTACGTTTCTTCTTGAGAGCAAGGCTCTTTGCTTTTTAACGTAGCATAAAGGTCTCTTTTGTTACAAACGTTAGCTGTGTGATACAATTGTTGAATTGCCTTCGTAGACTGTTGGAGCAAACGTAGAATTATATTTTAATGCCACTTTTATTGAGATGTTTCCTAGGGCTCTTTTATGTCAATCTTAAAATTTTAAATCATATGATTGAAAACGAGTGCCGTTTGCAAAGCCATTATTCAAAAGCAGGGCCTTTTAAACTAACCTTAGATTGTAGCTTTTCAATGTGTTACCGAAGAAGTTATATTTTCAGAAAGACTGAAAAAAAAATTAGTGCTTTATAATGATTTCCCAGAAATTGCATACTTGGCCAGTAGTTGACTTGTTCTTTCATTTATACGAGATTTAGTGTTTGGGTTCCTGATTTTCGGAATTTTAGGATAAGTTGTAGGTTCCCAAACACGATTCGGAATTAATCGTGTTTAGGAACTTACAGCTTATCCTATCGCTGCCGAGATGATTGCCTCAGAACACATAGAGGCTTTTGATGTGTTTTATATGTGTGATAATTCTATAGAAAATCAACAATAGCAGGAGCGACACCGTAAGAAATCTCGTAAAGGCCTTCCATCAAGCAAACTGCAGTCAAATAGGCACGCTTCTTCCTGTCGTACTCGATGTATGTGATGGCGTTGTTCTCAGCGTGCGGCCTCTACGTGCCATGGTTGTTCAGTTGAAGCTGCTTGTGCTTGCTGTGGTTGGTTTGTAGCTGCAACAGAATGATCCGTCAGAGAGGATCGTTGTCACCTTTGCTACCGTAAATGTTGGATGAGGCTCTTACGAATATACGGATACGTACTTCTAGCGAGTGCGGCCATCTTCTGTTCTGAGCTTGGCTGGCTGATCTTTTATTTCTTCCCCGGGTTGTACATGACGTATGACTACCTGCAGGTCTGGTGGCTCCAACGACGATTCTATCGGCTGTGTGATCAGCTAGGGTAGTTAGTGGTAATGCCACAGAGTCTGACGTTGCTGCTTTTCGTTGGGAAGAAGAGGACAGGACTCTACAGGGGATCGTCTGAGCTTGATTACCTCTTAGACTCTCCGATTCGTAGGAAGAGTGTTTGTAAGTGGAGAACTGTGCGTTACTTAAGTGGCTTTACCGGGCAGTGACCCGCTAAACAAATAAGATAGCAAACCTTGGCGTTAGATCGCATATACGCATGTATGTATAATATATAGTAGTATATAGGTAGTTGCGTATTGAATGTTACAAAATTAGTTTTATATGTATGCGTTGTTTTTACAACAAGAAGAGGAGTTTTTGCCGTTTTGTACTGTTGTATCTGGGTAATTTAGTTCAATGCCTTGTTTTTTTCTTATTTAAGCTCTCACTATAAATGAACGCTTAGCACTGCAGCGACATTATTTAGTTTGCTTTAGCGTGAGGTGTAGATGAGAGGACACCATGTGACTTGTGCGACCGACTTTTTTCGCATAGAGGGAGAATTACATGATACACAAATTAATGCCATTTTTGCAGTGTTCATTGTATGTAATATAAAATTATAAAAGTTATGTATGAAAAACAAACGTAGTGATTTAAGTATTTTAAATACGCAAGTGCCTAGCTAGTTTTTTCAACCATATACGCTGGCTCATAAACGAGCACATGCCCCACTAGGGACCTCTCTCTCAACCAGGTAAGCCAAAATATACGCGCGTCTTATCCACAATTTGTTGAGCATGCAAATATACTTCGCCAGAAAATTCTTCGTGATTTTTTCCTATTGGGTTCAATGTCTCGAAGGCGACCGGCTGAAAGATGAAGTTTTGCTCCAGTTCGCGATATATAGCCAGCTAGAAATTTGGTTTCTCCCATAACGGGTATGTACTTTGGATCGTGGATAAATAATCAGTCTACAGATTATATTTTTTTACGATTGATGTTTGCCTCTTCGGTGAATAGCATCTTGTCAGAGATGAATGAGTGAATTGCTGCAAAGTGTTTGAGAGAATACAGCAAAAAAACGACTCTCAGAAAGCCTTTCGAGGTACGAAGATTATCAAACACGCACTTTTGCACCGTTTGAATTCTGTAGTACTTACATGGGGTATTCTTTTGTGGATTTTCCGGTTTGCTGTATAGGAATCTGGATCTATTACATCAGCAGCCGCGCACGTAATTATCTAGAGCTAGTTTCGGTTCAATATAAAATGGGCTTTCATCTGCTACTAAAATGGCGGATGAGCGCGTGCCTGAGAGGAAGGGCAAGACATCAAACGCAGCCCAAGTTAAATGGAGGGACAGCGACTAAGCATACACGCAGGGTACAATGAAGAGACAGCTGAACAACTGTTTGAAAACAGTTGTCTGGCAGATGCAGATTCGACTTTAGATACAAAATATATTCCTAATAAGTAGTTTGATTTTCGCAGTGCGTTGAACCTAGCTTTTAGAATTTCGGTTTGTGCTGATGTGACAGATCGGCCACGCACGCGTTCGCCTTCCGTGCCTAATACGGATGGAATAATTTTGGTTGTAAACTGTAGAACCCACTTGACAGCCGACAAGATTGCACACGCTGTGTACGCATCGCAGTCAGTAGATTCGTTCAATCGCACTTGACTAGCAGAAGCTAAATGAGACGTGTTTTTATATGAGTGCCGCAAAAGTCCACAGAAAGTGCTCTTTTTCTCGAAAAAAGCAACGATTATATTATCTTTGAAATCTTGTTCAATTGCACTGAGAAATATATCGTCTACAACAGCATAACTTGTAAAAGAATATTGTCGAAGCAGGGCACCGGGACAAACGCTACAGTGATCAAAGGCATTCGCTGCAAAATTGCTGTGAGCTTTTTATGAGAGGTTTGAGGATGCATAATGCATATGCGTCGCTGACAGTAGTCAGCAACTAGTGTGGGTAATTCACAAACCCATAAAACCTTAAAACAAGAACCCAGGAACGAGCCCAGAGTATGTTTAGCGTACTCAAGTTGCATCCATCACTACTAATTTGCCGTAGTTTTGTGGACTTTACATGAAATATTCCATTGTGCCTACTTACCAGTTTCGACGTTGAAAGAAATTGAAGGGTACTAAGAGCCACCTTAGCATTTTTTTATTAAGAAAAAAATCGGAAATAACGAAATGTTCTCATTGAGTATATTGAACAAAAATTATAAAAAAATAGATGCAAATACTTATTGACTGAAGTATAACCGTCCATATACTATTTATTTCGAAACTTGCCATGAAAAATCTGACCAAAATGTAGCGCAATATTCAGCGTCGTCTGTGAAACCAATTATATATATATATATATATATATATATATATATATATATATATATATATATACATATATATATATATATACATATATATATATAATATATATATATATATAAACAGCTCGGAAAGAAAAGAGCCCCACCTTGGCCTGTAGTTGTTTGCAGACTAGAGGGATTGGGGTTGATTTATCGACGTGCTGGGTTTGTCACCGCATGTTGCTAGACGCTCGAACAGACGCCGGATTCGGCACGCAGGCGTCTGGTTGGGCTTACCGTAACCGCCGAAGCTGTGATTGTCGTGAGACAGAAGCCACTAGACCGTCGAGGTCACACTGCGCCGGTATAAGAGGCAACGCGAGAACCGACGTCAAGCGTTGCCTAGCTCAAGGCGTTGCATCGGCATAATCTCCAAGCGCAAAAAAGCTCCTTGTCTTTTTCTCTGTGAACAGCGCCCGCTGAGCCGCACGCCATCGAGGATTCCCGTGGAGTTTTGACCCGTTTTGCAAACTTTCCCTTCGCTCTCCGACTTTATTTGGCATGCACATTGACGGATGTATCGGTCCGGACATATCTGTCTAACCACGGCTGTAGTGAACATCGCGGTCGGCGCAAAAGCGGGCGCCTCGCGAACCTCACTGACCCGGGCGCCCAAACTAAGAGACGATAAGCAATCTGACACATTTTTATGTATATATATATATATATATATATATATATATATATATATATATATATATATTAGCAATTTGTGTCAGCTGATCGAGCAAACGAGCGACGGTGCGACTGTGACCAACGTTTCTACGCAAGGGTCTTTTACGCTACGGCCTGATCCATCAACAAAAACCTATTACTATTCATGCTCAGCAAACGACAAAAACAACACCCTACCGTCTAAACAATGAGAGGCGTGACGCTTCTGGCTCAGCTAGATAAAAATAGACGGTGATAAATGAGTTTCCTGCGCGTGTTCTATTAGAGGCTAGTCACTCCGCTCTGCACACGCCCCCTAACTACTGCCTTGCTTGGGACACGCGTTCTGTCCTTTCTCCTCTTTCTGGGGCTGGTCTTTAAATTATGCTACTGCAAGCGGGTTCTGTGTGCATATCCTGTTGGGCTCAATTTAGGATGTAATCACATCTTGCTAGCTAGTGTATCAGAAACTCTGAGGATTGTAGTGTGGACAGCAGCTGAACTCAAGTATACTTTAACTTATAAATGAATATCGGTTGATAAATCACGGAGCGCATAATATTATTATAGCCAACAGTTATCTTAACTGCTAGTAAAGGCAATGATTACTTAGAGGACGTCTAATAAAGTCAAATTAAAGTCGCAAACGAGCATCATCTGTAGATTACGGTTAACTATAGTTGAGACCGAGTTGAGGTTCATGAAGCAGTCAATAAGCCTTGTGTAGCCTGGCGGCTTACCACAGAGATGTTTTGCGTAAAATCCCTTTTGCAATGCGAAGATTTTCTGCATTTGGCAAAAGCGCTAATACTTATCGTACAATGTATTAAATACAATTGAATTTTTCCTTCTGCCAGATGTTACCCAGCTAGTACTATAGGGAAAATGTTTAGTGTCTGATAGGTTTTGCAAAAATGGAATAGAAAAACGCACTGCAGTCGAGCAAAGGCAAGCCAATAATGCTAACCGACCGTAAAACATTTTACGCTTTTGAGAATTTTGACTAACCAGTTTAGATATAGATTAGAACGATTTTGACTAAATATATCAATTGTGTTAAAAACATTTCTTCAGAAACGATTGTATTTGCTCTGTTTGCCGCACTTCCGTATGGAAAGTGTATCTACGCGTATAAGCCTTTGAGTGCTTGATCGCGCGTTACGAGACAAAGCTAAGTGGCGAGAGCGTGTGTTGCTGTGCGATTTTTATGCTGACGATTGTGCCAATACTAAGCGACAGCCTCGGTAGAGCGTGGACATATCTCTCAGCGGCAAAATTTGCTCATCTAGAGAGATGTTTTTCATATATATTAAGCGGGCTGTATGTACTCCGCAGACGGCAAAGAGTTGCTTAAATACTTTTTTGAACGGAATAACTGAAAAATGCGGTTGCACACACAAAGGGCACTGCGGGGAAGCTCCATGCAAGCAAGGACCTGTAGTGTAGGACTCCAACTCACTAAGTACTCCGCCCCCCGTACTAATTGGAAACTGCTTGCGCATAGCATCAAACATGCAGTGATGAGATGAGGGGTCTACAACTCCTGGCAAATGTGTTCTCTAGGAGCCAAGGGGAAGCGCGAGCAAATTAAGAGGGCGGCCCTTGCTTTCTCCTGTAGTATAGTATTGATAGGTTGTGGCGCTTGTTTCAGCACGATGCCGAATCCGTTATTTGTTTGATGATGTCAAAAACTGTTATGTTTCTAAAAAGCTCGATGCAAGTGAGCACGCTGCACCGGCCATGCTGGACACCTTAACACGGGGCATTCCGAGACAATTTACTTTGTTGACGAGTGCGATTTACTGGCCCTTCAAGTGGAGGTGGGCATCTTCTCGGTCCACCAGAAATATTGTCTCGTTTTAGGAAGGGGCGAGAGCACCAAAATATTCGAAAAATCGACTCTGGCAGGGTTGCAGGCGGGCCTGCGCTAGTTCGACGACGACTCTACAGAATGTTTAAACAGTTTCATGTCATTCCAAGAGTGATTTATTTGATAAAGCAAGTCCTTAGCTCTGTGTATGTAACCACCATCGATTTAGTACAAAAACAATCCGCATTATATGCGTTCTGCTTGACGGTATATTGCTGCAAACATTTAAAACTTGAGAAACTGGATCTCGATTTTTCCGAACTTATTCAATACGAGTATTAATAAATTCGATCTTACTCCCTGCCTCTAGCCAGCTTCGATGCCTTTCAGATGAAGCAGAACTCTCGTCCAAATACGCCGGTATGTCCGTTTTTTCCAGTTTTCTTGCAATCGCACATTTTATGGAGTGATGTCGGCCAGCCACATTGGTCTAACAAAAATGAATGAGTTCACTGTTTCTCCAAAATTAGGCATCGCCCCTCCGTTCTTATTTTAACGAGTTTCATAACCTACAGATTCTTCACTTCTCTGTCCAAATGGCGGCCCAAATTCAACCTCGTCAAATACGTGTCATGAGTTACCTCGTCGAGTACGTACATACTCGTACCTGCCAACGCAATTCTCGCTGGTACTCCCGGCATGTACGAGAACGTGCGCATTTGGTCTAGGCGTAGAACGAAGCTAAACAGTATCTGTGCAGAAACTGACTTCGCCAGAAAATCCAATTTAGCGCCTTATGAAAGCCAAACCCCTGGAAGGCCTGTATTTGAGGTACAGTTGGCCAAGGACACGTTTAACTCGCGGCCCAATACCACCTAAACCAACGTATATTCAAGCAATAACTGATTCTTATGTCTTGTATGCTCTAAATAATGAACGTTGTCATTATCAGAAACGAAGAGCGCCGGACGTTTAGCTTCAGGTTTTACGTACATACAACAACTAAAAGTAAGCAGCTAAATACGTACAGCTTCTAGACGAATGTATCTTTATGTTCGCCATATTTGTTACGCTGGATGATTCAGAACCTGCCGTTTTGACGACAGTTGAAATTCCTACCATAGCTGTGCTGAAACGCGTCATGACCACCAAGTCGTAACATGAAAAAATGTGTGGAATAATAATAATAATAATCACATCTATTTCGCCTTGCTTATTAAATATGCATATAGCATAGCTATTTATACTGCTGCCGAATTTGATTCGAGAGTTGACCAGTGCAGCGATATCTTTGTTGAGAGCCAGGCACAATTCATTGTACACGCCTGAAACACAGCCGACAGATACACTCTGTGTACTCCTCGCGGAAGCTCGCATTTTGAACAGACCAGGTTGTAGTAATAATATGACGGCGTTGACTAGTGCGCTAGGCATGATGAAGGTTGATCCCTATATTGATCGAGTTTTCTTTGAGCGATTGAGCTTTTGAGAATATATGATAAATCATACCGCTGAGAGTCAGCGACCACGCTATCACAAAGACTGTTGGGAAACTCCTAGATATCTTAACATGTTTGTTAATGCTGCCGTGGCGTGGTAACGTCTGTACATTGGCCAATCCATCTATAGGCAGTTGAAGACAGCTTCCGTCTCAAAATATGGCTCGCTTCAACCGACAGTAATATTCTCGTTGCTTTGTTTTTTTTTAATCTATTTTAGGAAAGTCTGTCTTTAAACTTTAGACTCTTCTCCGTCCCTCACGGGCGTGATTCGCCGCAAGGCATCAATTTAGTGCACACTTTGAGATATCTAGGTTTTTTCAAATAGTCCTTGTGGCAGCATGGCCGCTAACTTTCAGACGGTGTGGTTTATCATCTCTATCATCTATACTCAACAACAATTTTTTGGCCAATTCTCGCAAGTATAATTCCATGTGACACGAATGCGACGGGATAAAGGAAAATACTAGAGGATCCCGCACGGACGTGGTGGTATGCGAGAACAGGTACTTGCTTGAAAAAGATTAACCGGTAGATATAAGCCCAACGTTTGTGATGTGCATTTACTGAGGGAGACTGCGCACAAGCCTTGCTACCCAGCATTTAATGTCCGTATTTTCTCCAAATAGCAACACCAGCTCGCTAATAATTAGTTCGAAAATTGAAGTGTGCAATGTAGTAACAATGCGGGCTAGTTAGGCACGAAACCGGCTAAGCTGCAGTTATATTAGCAGGACTGACGCAAAATCGTCATCGATGTTTTCGGCCGAGCCTTCCGGCAAGTCACAGTGTCACCCTCCAGCCAAGGGGCTATGGACGGAGAATCGCTGCGCCTCAATGGTCCGACGTGTCAAGACCGGGAACGCAATGAGCGTATGAGACGTCGCTTTCTCAGATACACGTTTCTATACGCATCTGTTCGTAATCACGTCAATGTTTGTGGCCGTCGGCCGAGAATAGTCAGGTCTCGGGGGACGACACGCCCTGAAGTTAACTAGGAAAGCAAAAAGGCGCTACGCAACAGTCAACATCATCCATTCGTCACACGCGAGCCACAACGAGAAAATACTAGAATGATAAACCGAGCATAATTAGTGCTTCGAGTGAATAATAATAATATATTTTTCAACAAGGGTTTATTATTATTATCATTAGTTACATGT
>QVRM01004917.1:115000-243761 GCA_003439945.1 Dermanyssus gallinae | reverse complement strand
TGACACAAATAATCACAATAGAGGACGAAAATGACAAGGCTAGCATGCGGAAAAAAACGACGACATACACAACAGCAACGACAACATAAACAGCAACGCCGAGAGTAAAAACAACAACGAGAACAACAATAACAGCAGCAGCAGCAGCGACAACAGCAAAATAACAACAACAACATCAGTAACCACAACAACAACAATAGTGAGACCAGCAACGGCAGCGACAACAATAGCATCGGAACAGCCTGATTCAGCCACAATACGCACGCACATGAACTTTACGTGAAAGGTCGTAATGTTAGCCACGATAATGGCAATCATAACAGCAGTAACAGTCACAACAGCAAAATGCTCACAACAACGACAACGAGACAAAAAGAAAATTGGTAGAAAACGACCGGAACTAAAAGCTACAAAATGAATGGCGACGCAAATTGTGCCTGCGACATTTTGCACACCTCACTCCCCTTCCTCCTGTAGTACGTGCTCTAGGATACAAGAAAAGTGTAGAGCGAAACATCGAAAAAATTCCAACCAGAGCACCGGCCCCGCATGATCGTCAGCGTCTTCGCGACACTGCAGTCGTATCATGCCCGTCGTAATTGTCGTGGTTGTTGTTGTTATTGCTGCTCTGCTGCTGCTGTCGTTGTTGTTGTAGGCATTTCTCAAAAATAATTAGTACTGACGGCCAACTTGTATTGTTGGCCGCTTTTCCTCTATATCTTCACCTTTCTTGAAGTAACGATAGAGGTGACACAGGATATATGTACCTACATATATATATATATATATATATATATATATATATATATTTATATAAATATATATAGAGAGAAAGAGAGGGCTAAAGAGGGAGAAGGGGGAGAGAGATTACCGTGTATCGTAAACGCAAAATGGGCCAAAAGAGTGACATGCTTATTACTATGATCGCCATCGTGTAGGGCGTGAAACGCGAATGATGATGTTGTTGTTGTTGTTATTGTCGTCGTCGTTGTCGTCAGCAGGCGACAGTCGAAGGCGGCTGCATAAGACGTGAGCGTTTAGCGTTGCGCTAATAAAAAGGCTTCGCCAAATAACCAGCTACTAATTGTTCTTGTTGTTGTTGCGTCGCCTTTGCTTGTTTTTTCTTGCTCTTCTGCTGGGGTGGTTATTGCTGCTGCTGCTGCTGCCGCCGCAGTCATCCGGGTGACATATTAAGATCACAGCAATCATCATCATCATCATCACAACCACCACCATCATCACAGTCATCATTATCCCCATCAGCAGCAGTTGCAGTAGCAACACGGTCACCTTTTGCGTTAGCGTCCGCATCGCCAGAGCACCACCATGTGATCTGCCCACCACCGTTCGCTCGCCGGCCGGCCGGCCGGTAACATCACTACCACGACCATCAAGATCACCACATTTTGATCTGCTTCTACCCTTTCGTTGCTGCTGTTACTGCTTCTGCTGCTCCCGTCGCAGAAGCCTGCCGCCCCTACAGGCGGCGGCGACGGCGACGACATTTTAGGGTGTCGTTGTCAACAACAACAACGATGGATGATGGCTGGATCATGGCTGGACGGTTGAACGTTGGACCCAAGACGGAACAGCGACTAGCGCGATCAAACCGACGACGACGATGACGACGCAGCTAGTAATTAATTTTTGCCTCATCAGCAAAGAACCGAGCGCGACGGACGTGCGATTGCAATCAAAGATAGGAAACATATACGTGCACACACACACACACACATATATACCCAGACTGCTAAATGTTAACTGAGCGGTAAGAAATGAAGCGGGCATCTTTTTGTAGGAGCACATACAGGTGCGATGATTAGCTTCCACTCGTTGTTGAGTAGTCGTTGTTTTTGGAATTCGAACATCTATTGGTTCAAGCGTTTCAGCCGTTCAATGGTTCAAAGGTTTGCACGTCTGTTTGTTGTCGTGCTGTACGCTCCTGTTCTATGCAGCGTTATACACCACTACTACAGTTGCTAGGTCACTACCGAGGCCCCAGCTATGTATTTTCCCAGCCCTAAAAAGTCATTACTCAGATGCCCCTGAATCGCATGCCCCTGAATCGCATGCCCCTGCGCTCAGACCCTAGATGCATATCCAGACGCCCAAGTCTCTACCCAAACGTCCAGGCTTCTTCTGTCCAGATCACCAGACAGTCCCTACTCAGACTTCCAGAATCGGTCCAAATTGCTGTCCAAAACCTCAAGGGTTTGCCCAGATCTTCAGGTCCCCCCTGCCAAAACCCCCAGGTACCTTGCCCAGATCCCCGGCTCGCTGTAACGGTCACAGCGCAGGCAACGACGACATCAGCAGCAATAATGATGGGGCCTGGCTGGAAGAAAAAGCGACGTCTTCGGTTCCAGCCGGGCCATCTTCTTGGTTGTACAACTACGCCAGTTGGATCAAACCCTGTAATTATAGCTGTTTAGCTAACGCGTGAACTAGTTAGAACCGCGATCACTGTTGATGGTTGCTGCTGCTGTTGCTGCTGTTTTTACTCTTCCGCCAGAAACGATCGTTTTCTACGGTAAACTATAATTTGCTCTAAAAATGTGAGACCATTTTGGGTGGGGAAGCCGGAATCTTTAACTGCGATCGATTGCCGCCGTGCGCTGACATGGCGCTGACGCACACGCTTTAAGTCATCGATCTCACGCGACAGTGCAGGACCATACCGGGTACCGTAACGTCAGCACGCATCATCAGCGCATTATATTCGACAGGCTGCCGTCTTAGCATTTATGTAGCTATAGCGTTGTGCGGATGAACGCTGCTAGCTCTGCTAAACCTAAGAGTGATAAAATATTAACGTGTGCGTTTTGTTTATAACTGTTGTTGTTAATAAACCTCTCAATTTAGCATACTTTCAATTCAAATATTTTAGTTAGTTACCCACGAATGGTTTTATTTATATTATATGCTCATTTAGCGAACTACTACGTTGCTGCCGCTGTCCGTACAGAACAAATGTTCCAACGTGCGAAGAAACGGCAATATTTTTTTAATCTGCATGTATATTTTTTAACTGCGTATCTTACAGATGATCGCGTCGAAGGGGTATATGCTGCGCCGTTATGGAGTACCGGCGAATGAGCTGCATATTATTATTATTATTATTATTATTATTATATTATTATTTCTGTGTCCTTTGTAACAATACCCCTTGTAAAATATTATGATTATAAACATAAGCAGCCTAAATACGACCATTGGTTTACGTTCTTGTTGGAGAACATTTTCTATACAGTATCGCCGTACCAACCCCCAGTTGCAAGGCTGACTCTGGCATTTTGTTGGCGTTCAGTCGATTTCTTGTTTGCTACTACTTCCTCTAGCTGGCGGTTCTTCTTGATGAATAAGAAACCCTCCTTCCGGACCCAGCCACCCTCTAACACGATTTCGTCGACTTTAAGTCGGGTTTGCTCCGCTTCCCGTGACGAAAGCTCAACACTTGTGACAGAAGTGGCGTCCTCCGGATAGCTCACCTCGTTAAGATCTACAGAAACGTGTGACAACTCGACGATGGAGTCTCGCAACTGCCGCGTTCTGCCGGGGACCATCTGAGTCACTCCTCTTCTCCACTCCCTTGGGGACCTGTCAAAACGAATTCGCGGGTGTAGAAATCTTGTTAGGGTCTTATTATACGCAGACGACTTAGCCATCTGTAGAAATAGCCGTTCCCAAATCCAGCAGTCGTTGGCCAGGCTCGACGCAGCCGTCACAGAGTTCGGGTTAACAGTTGACCTTGGTAAGACGGAGGCACTCCAGTTCCGTAGGAGGGGCGCAGGGTCGCGCCTGACGGTTTTCCTCATATTGGTAGCTTGCCTCTGGCATACGTCAAAAAATTACCTTACCTGATTTTAATTCTACCGTCGGATGGTGTAGGGTTCTCGTTGCACGTTATGGAGAGATGCAGGAAAGTCCTAATAGAGGCGTCTTCCATCAAGAGCTCGCACCGCCTGTACCTCGCGACAGCCATCTGTCTTTTCAAACTGAATATCACCCCCGTCGCTTCGTATGGAGTGAAGTTAATATGGCACCTGACTCCAAGAAACCTTGGCCAGCTGAATCAGGTACAAGCAACCTCCCTAAACCGGACTTTCGGACTTTATACGTAAACCGAACCGTCTCGTCTACCTATTAGCGGGCTGTCCACTCCTCATAGAAAATCTGAGGTTTTCTGATAATATCCCTCAAACTACAGCCTTTAACGACTGCATTGGAAGATGGGAGGTGAAGTTTTCTGAACTCGACCCGGAATTATTCAATACCGGAGTGATAAGAATGCGAAGTTGAAGGGGCCAGAGCGTAGCAACAAACACGTAATAACACCGTTTGCAGTGTACTGCTTTCATCATATTCTACGTCAACGGCCTGAGTTGATGTTGACCATGATCCAGGTGAGACTTGTGTATGCGGTGAATTCTTCCAAAGATACCATGTCGCAGAATGAAATCTTGTACAATATTTAAATGAATTAGTCCGTCAGTATCGTGCAGCACCGAGCAAGATGGCTCAGTGGCAAAGCCTTTGCCTTGCATTCGGGAGGACTGGGTTCGAGACCCAGACCGGCCACTCTTAAATTGGTTTGCATGGTTTCCAATTTAGACAAGGTAAATGCCGGAGTGGATTAAAAATCAGCCATGCTATAAAAAAAACCGTACACGGGCATTAGCCTTACGGAAAAAAACCTAAATAAAGTATGGGGCCTTGTAGTTTTTATCTTTTATTATACTTTATGTTTGAGAATGTATATATAACCATGCATATGCAAATTATCCGCTGAATAGTCTTGGCTCACTGGCCTTATAGTTGCATAAAGTGCTGTTTTGTGGTTTACCTGCTACCCAACGTAAGTGAATAAAATATAAATATTTTGTTTCTATATATATATATATATATATATATATATATATCTAGAGGTACTTCAACTCGGCGAAAAATATGTTTTTCAATGGAACGAGGGCCGGCAATCTCTTCCTTTGAAGTGAGAGTAAAATTAGCAAAAATAGTTGTATCGAGCTTTTTATCCTGGCATATATTCACTAAATCTGCAATTGCAAGAGTTCAGGTGATCCTATCGACAAACCAATACCTGCGTGTTTGGAAGAAAAGTTTACATATTTGCATAAACTGCATCCTGCGGAAGCTCTGCTTTATTGAAGACCATTCCCAAAAATTAAAGTCTTTGCAAGTCTTATATTTTGGCTTTCACGCCCAATGACTCATTTTTTAGAAGACATTTCCATCCCTCGATCCATTGGAAAAAATGATTTTTTCGCCAAGTTGTACTGAACCTTAAAGTTGAGGGGCTAATTCTGGAACACCGTGTACATATATATATATATATATATATATATATATTTTTTTTTTTTTTTCTTTTATATTTACGAAAACCATATTTCAAACTTAAGAGTTGCGTCCGTTTTAGTCGTTGAGTACGCGACTCTGTGCCAATTACTAGCGAGCAACGCAGCGGTGTCCGTGTGTGCTAACCGCAATTTCCACTTATGCATCTAAAAAAACAAAAACGATTAAAGCTTATTGAACAAAACGGATAGTTGTTCACTCTTGTGCAATAGTGGCATGCTGCTTCGTCTTATGCACGATTGAGAAGTGATCTGTGGATTACTACTACCACTATTACCAACGTAATTCAACGTGTTTATGACCATAACAGCAACAACAACATCAACAACAACAGGCACAATAAAAACAAATTTACAGTCTGCTATATATAAATGCATGCATTAGTATTGATATATAAATGCAGAAGGCAGCATCATTGAAATGATTGCAGATTATAAGTGGTTCAAGAGTAGTCGTCCCTGCTAGATAGGAGTTGCACCACCAAGTCAGTTGGGTAGTCGCGTTGTAGGGATATTCCCATCAACCTCCGTACATTAATCGTCTCCAGAGCAGAGAGGGTAGGGATGGTGGTAGCAACAACAACAACAGCTGCAGCAACAGCACCGCCACCATCACATCATCAATACAACCACCACCACCACCAGCTTCTTCTGAGGTAGAAGATCCCACCTTGTACAAGACGAACGAATTTAAACCACAACGGAAATTCAGACCACATCGTGGTCGGTCGCAGTGGTGCCAGTAAGCCAGTCAAAACAACATTATAGGAGCCGCAACAGCAGCAGCAACCCAGCAGCGCTAGATGAAACGATGGCGTTCATCATCATTTTGAGAGTTGAATAATGCTCAGGTCTATTTTTCTCTTGGTTAGGAAGTTGACTTACGCGCTCTCTGTGTGTCGGCCGTGCGCTGCTTAGAGTCGCAGTCTATCAACGTCTTCCGCCGTCGCCGCCGTCGGCTGCTTAGAATTGATATATATATATATATATATATAATTCGTGGGTTTCTATCTCTCGCTGTTCTTCTTCTCCTCTGTTTTTCGCTGTCTTGCTACGACGCAGACGAACGCTGGTCTCCGCACCGGTTCCAGTCTCCTAGTGGCTAGCGGCAGCAGACGTCCCCCCCCCAACCCCCCGGGGGCGCTGGTGAGCGGCGAGATGTGAGTAAGATGTGATGATGCACCCATTACCCAGTTCTCGTAGCTCATGTAGCTCAGTGGTCGTAGTAACTGTGGTGATCGTCGCAGTTCAAGTAGCTTCACCTCGGCGCGTCGTGAGAACGCCAACAGGCAGACAGACATACAGAGAGAGAGAGGGAGGAAGAAGGGGAAAGCGAAAGAAGAGAAATGGGGAAGAGAGAGAGAGAGTAAAGAAGACCTCAAGAGCACATCGAGCGTCAACAACAGTCATCGAGAGATCGAGGGGTTCCGCGCATAGAGGGCCTGTCTCTCTTCTTCATACGACGACGATGAAGACGACGACGGCGGCGGCGGCACTGAACATGATGAGGACGCCCCTGGTCGATTGCGCCTGCTGCTGCTGCGGCGGCGGCTACCGCAACTTCAACTTCAGCACAAGCTTCAGTTAGTTAGTTGGCATCTGGCGGCACTAACGTGGCCGTCGCGCCATCATCGCGCACCTCCCTTAGTTGGGCGGGTGTATGATCCCTCCTACCCCACCCGTCCCCCCCGTCCCCCGTCCGCCCCGAACACCCCCCAAAGTCCGCAGCGGCAGCAGCAGGAGACGCAGTAGCAGTACCAAACAGCCAAACACCAAGGCGATGAAGACGAAAAGAAAAAGGAGAAGAAATCTGACGTCTCAATTTTGTGCGTCACTACTCCACCCCTCTCGTCCGGCCGGCCGGCAAACCGCCTGTCGGACGGGCGAACGAAGGAACGGACTACCTGACTGCAGACGCTGAATCGTCGGTCTCAACCGTCGGTCAGCGACGACACCAGTGGTGGGCATTTCAGGCAAGGCAACGACGGGTGCGTTTCGTTTACCCGTTGTTCAATTCCATTTGTACGCCGTACGGTCATTGTTGTTGTTGTGGTTATTATCGTTGTTGTTGTTGCTGTTGTTGTTGTTGTGGTTATTATTGTTGTTGTTGTTGCTGTTGTTATTGTTGTGGTTGTTGCTGTTGTTGTCTGTGGTGTTGTTGGATGAGCCAATTGGATGGGACGCTACGCCGCATCACCGATGTGCGCCTCACCGCCGACTCGGACGACTTTTTTCGCGCCGCCGCCGCTGCTGCCGATGCCGACTGAGGACGAAGTGACGGGGGTTTGTACTACGGCAACAACAAGAACGACGAAAATGACAACAACGATGAGTAGCAACAACATCAAAAACAAGAGCAACAACACAACAACAACAACAACAACAACAACAACAACAACAACAACAACGAGAACAACGAGAACAACAACAACGAGAACAACAACAACAACAACAACCACAACAACAACAACAACGAGAACAACAACAACAACAACAACAACAACAATAACAAGGGCGACAACGACAACAACAGCAAGAACAACAAGGGCGACCGTATGGGGTTTGGGTGCTTGAGGGGCGGCAGCTTGCCCGCCAAAATCCGCTGGTTACGGTCGCCGCCGTTGCTGCAGGTAAGAGCAGCACTTAGTTAGCAACTAGCAACTGGCAGCTCAACAAGCGCAGTAGTTTATAATACTCACTGCCTTTTGGCCGTCGAAGATGGCTGCTCTTCATGATGATGACGATGGTAATGATGGTGATGGTGGTGATGATGGTATGTTCGCTCTATCTCCCCGAACCCCTGTCTGTATATGTATTGCCTTCTGCCCCGTATGGCACTCTCTTTCTTTCTCTCTTTTGCTTTCGTTCCCTTTGCGATGATATATCTCGCGTTAGCTGGGCGCACCTTCAAAATTTCGCGCGCGCACAGACACGCGTTCAGACACGCCGTCGGTCGTCCACACACAACGTTGAAGTCGTCGATGAAGCTCGGCGTGCTGCCACCGCCCCTGGCGCTCACCGAAGTACCATGGGTGAGCGGGCGTGTGCCGAGCAAGAAGACTTAGTTGCCTTCATCTTCATCTTCTTCATCGTTTTCTGCTGCTGCTGCTGCTAAGTTCGATGTCTTCATTATTGGCGGCTGTGACTGAAGTGGGCCTTATGATGACAATGATGATGATGATGACGGTGATGATGATGGTGCTAGGTGGCACGATGGATCACCCATCCTTCGTGTCATCGTGATTTTCAGCATCATTATCATCGTCGTCATCATCATCATCGTTTTCGTCGTGGTCGTCACCACCATCATGAGTCGATGCGGGATCTAACGGCGGACGGGGGGAACGCATGCCAGGGGCTGTGAGGCAGGGGCTGTAATCACAGCACCAACAACAACAACCTCACCCCGAAACCCCACCGCCCCAAGGCTGCTAGATTGGCTGACCGAGGGCGCCAACCCAGCAGGGTGGGTATTATCATTGCCATGATTGGTTAACGCGTTTCGTACGAATGATGATGACGGCGGCCGCGGCGACGACGACGACGCAGAGCGATCGCCTAGCTTACGAAAAAAAAAAGCCCCCCGAACTCGTATCGTCGATGATTGCCCGCCATGGGCCGGGTTGCGTCGAGTGTTATATATCTGTGTGTGTGTCAAATATGTTAGGTGTTATATTTATATATATATATATGTATATATATCTATTTTTTTAGATGATTGACCCATGCAGCCCTAGTTAGGGCTTCTATTTCTACAACGAGCTCTCACTCACTCACACCGCCGCCACAGCCAAACTCTGCTAAGCGGCTCTCTCTCTGTCTCCCGTGCCGTTTGAGGTGGCAACTTCGCAGAACCTGACGACAAGCGGACAGATCAGAAGTATTGGTAGGCAGCGAGGCCAAAAACTTCGACACACTTACCGGTCTCCTTTCAAATTGGTGTTGTCCTTTGCGTCTTGTTCGCTTTCGCCTTCTCATTTACGCACGCTCACGATCGCCGTCGCTCTTCCTTGATTTCGGACTCTCCCAATTTTGAGACTTGACGCCTTGTTGTTGTCGCTGTTGTTGTCGTCGTTGTCATTGTTGTTGTTCTTGTTGTCGACGAAGTCGAAGTGTGTACCCAAAACCCGTCCTTCATCGGGCCTGTCTTCGGGTGTGTCGACCTAATGTGATTGCGTTGAAAAGCCGCGCCGAAAGTCGACCATAACAAATCGCCTCCAAGAACACACAAGTCTGTGGTTGGTGAGAGACCGTCAGCCGCCTCTCAGCCGGCGACGACGTGACAAGATCAACTAGAACGGCTCTGACACCATCCAAACGAAACGTCCGAACGATACAACCAAAGTGGCAACCAAACCGTATTATGAGGAACCGACAACACTAAGAATCATAACAGTTGCACTAGCAACAACAGCCTTAACAGATGATGATGATGATGATGATAATCTTAAAAAGAACGACCCTTGTTAGTATTTGTCTGTCTGGGCGCCAAAAGTCGCCGCGTATTCCTACGGTTTAAACTCGACATAATTAATGTAATTATATATATATATACTTTAGGCAGCAAGGAACTTCACTTTATACTCGTTAGATCTCAATTAATAGATCGTATATCAATGCTCACAACAAAACGTTACACCAACACAGAAATGACCTGATCGCAACAATATCGTTAGATGAATGCACATTTAGTATATATATACAAACATAGTAGCATGCATATATATATATATATATATATAGTAGCATGTAGTGGTGTATATAGTAGCATGTAGTGGTGTCTCGACAGACAACTTTCCCTGTAGTACAGCTTCTGCATGAACGAACTAGCTTAGCCAAATTATTTTCCATAAATAATACTTGCAGATATAACTGCGTTCTAGTTAATATATATATATATATATATATATATAAAGTGTGTTGCAAAAAATTAGCAACTCATGTTTTTTTGCGATAACTTCGGCTTGGTATTTTTGAATGGCTTGAAATTTTAAGCGCATGATGTACATGACGAAACATGAGTATAGTGTTGATTTCATTGCAATCTCAAAATCGGTTCATACAAAAAATAAAAAAGTGTGAAAAAACAGTGTTGCAAAATATTAGCAACAATAACATGCTAACAACACAGCTCTTGTTTGTAAAGGATAGTCGATACTACAGCTGATATTCGATCCCAGGGATCAAATGTCAGGAATATTGTCTAGCTAAATCAATCGTTATATAGCTGCAAAATATTCTACAGCTTAGTCGTTGTTCCGAACTAACGACGAATCTTATGTTTAAACCATGGGTCGTACAAAGGATCTTTCGGATAACAAAAAGACAAGAATTGAGGCATATGCTGAGCTCGGTCATACAGTAACTGCTATAGCAACCAGATTAGGACGGCATAAGAGCACCATCAGCAGGTTCTTACACCCTGGAGTGAACCAAAGGTGCAGATCTAACAGTGGGCGTAAGCCAGTTTTGACTATTCGAGATCGGCGAAGGATCATACAGTTGGCTACTCGTGACCAAATGTCTTCTTCCAGGATCAAGACTACTTTGGGAGTGCCAGTGCACCGATCCACAGTGTACCGTTAGTGTTAAGTTCTGACAAAAACGTGCGATACGCGAAAAGGAAGCTTATGCCGCGACTGCAACCGAAGCACATTGTCGCACGGCGTGAATTTTCGCATAGATACCAAACTTGGGATAACGAGTGGAAAAACATCGTCTTCTCGGATGAAAAGAAATTTAATCTCGATGGCCCTGACGGCTGTCAGTACTATTGGCACGACTTACGGAAGGAACCTAAATGGTTCTTGAAACGTGTGGCCGGTGGTGGCTCTGTGAAATATTGCGGCGCGTTTCGATATAATGGGAAGTCTGATCTAGTCGAGATTGTGGGCCGAAACAATTCTGACATGTACCAGCGCATTGTCGGTTCCCAGTTAGAAGCCCACTTCAGAAGAATTGGGGGACCTGACGCAGTTTTTCAACAAGACAACGCCACGTTTCATACCTCGGCTAGCACTATAGCCTTTTTTCAAGAACAAGGAGTGCCACTTTTTGACTGGCCGGCATTAAGTCCAGACCTGAATCCTATTGAAAATCTTTGGGGACATTTGGTAAAGCAGATTTACGCAAATGGTCGACAATATAATCATTTGTCGGACCTCAAAGAAGCTGTCCAGCAAGCATGGACTAATATTCCACTTTCGTACTTACAACAGCTCATTAACTCCATGAAAGACCGAGTTTACGATTTGATTCAGAAGAAGGGACGAAAAACCCGTTTCTAGAATAAAATATGTAGTTTCAAATGAGTCATACAGCCCTGCTAAGAATCGAATACGCTGTGAGGCGCTTTTGTTGCTAATATTTTGCAACACTGTTTTTTTACACTTTTTTATTTTTTGTATGAACCTATGTTGAGATTGCAATGAAATCAACACTATGCTCATGTTTCGTCATGTACATCATGCGCTTAAAATTTTAAGCCATTCAAATAAACCAAGCCGAAATTATCACAAAAAAACATGAGTTGGTAATTTTTTGCAACACACTTTATATATTTATATATATATATATATATATATTGTTTTGTTATTTAGACACGCGCTTTCTGATCTAATTTATATATTGATAAGGTATACATTGTTACAATAATATTATTAATTTGAATGATTAGTTTTAATAAAATTACATCAACATGATTTCAAATATAAAATACTTATTTCTGTTATTTTGGATGTCTTAATGATATCATTTTATTGGATCTCTATTTACATAATTTAAAGAAGCATAGTGCGGTTGATTGAACTGACCAAGCGTTGTGCGTTCGGATCGATAATCGATGCTTAAAGTGGTACGACTTCATATATATATATAATTAACTGCTGCTCCACTTTGTGCTCATTGCTCCTGTGTTTTTGCATGTCTATCAACTTCTGTTGCCAATCGAAGCGCGCCGTCGTCTTGTTTCGGATCTCTGATTTGGTTCCACTATTTGCCGACTGGTTAATAATAACTTCAAATGGCAAGTAGGTTGTTTTGAGCAACCTCTGCTCCAATGCTGCTGCTGTTGTCCCTGTTGTGCTGCTCTTGTTGCTGTCTCGGTATTCCGGCTAAATTTCTAGCCCGTAGTGTGTCCTCCATCATGCGTGACTCCCTTTTATTCACCACAGTTGGCAGTTCAGTACAGTTGAACAGTTGCGTTTGTTGCACTTTATGGAACTGTTTAAACTTAATGAATGCATGATTATAGGTAGCTCAGTAAGGTCAAATTAATACATTATATATATATATATATATATATATATATATATATATATATATAAATATGGCCAAAATAGTGGAGCCGGGAAAGCAATGCTTAATTTTTTTATCAACATCTTTAAGCAAATAAAAACAAACACTTTTGTTAGCACGACCGAAACTGCCGAATTGGATTGGAGCCGGCCGGCCCCGAAAATGCATTTTATTGTACGAAGATGATGTGGTCTCTTTTGGTTGCAGCGTTTTTAGGATGGAACCATGGATCGGCTACTTACATTCATTGGTGGGAAAGCCTTAAAGGGAATTTGGGAATGACAGTAGCCATGAATTTTTGAAGGGGCGACCAGTCGCCAGGGGTAACGTGTTTCAAATCAGGGTAATGGAAATCAAGTTTGTAACAAATTTACTTTCCAAGGAATCGCCTCATCATCAAGCGGTAGCAGATTTCGAACACACATCCGGAAGAGGTTAAAGAAAGCCACCATCGCAACTGCGGCAATTAAATGCACACATATAGTTTCGGTTCATGCAGCAGTCGCTCTCCTTGGGATACAATTAGCATCCATTACACATATGGTATACCACTGAGGTAGGATTGAACACACTGCGTTTAATTGATGTAATAAGTTTTTTTCTCAAGAGGGTTTTTGCTCGATCGAATACATCAAGGAATAGGGTTTCCAGGTACTGGATGGCGACCCACTGCTAATGGATATGCAAGAATAATAGATTTTGAAGAACGTGTGCCTTGTCGTTCATGTGAGAAACTGGCGAACCGAAATTAGTAAGTTGGACGTAAGGATTTATGGAACAGCAGCAATGAAGAGCACTGTGTTGGGGGCTAGTGGGGTGAGCCATCGACATCTGACTACAGCCTTTGCAGCCCACACATTTCAGCACGTTTTGTGCAACATGAAGAGTTTTCATGAACCACAGGATGGATGTCGATGTAGACAGTGCTTTAGCAAATACGATAAATGCCACGCTGCGGTATATCCGGCGGTTCGGTGCATAGCAGAACTAGCAAAACGCTAGATTGATGGCTGGTTTAAAGCACTTTGGTGTAACATAAACACATTTACCTAGCCGGATGTTAATAAAATTAATCAAACATACTTTCGTCGTCTTTTAAGAAGGATTCATTTGTAAAATGCATGATGCACATTGGGTGTCGCTGTTAAAGCGACGGTAGTGTGAGACTCACAAGCCCACTAAAATCCAGACCTCCTATTTGCCCTTTGTCGGGAGTTGCCGCAGTGCTGCTATCTCGAGATTACATCACCAGGCCACTTTATCTTGCCATTAAGGTTGCTCGATTTTGTGCGGCGCGGTTATTTTTGCCTCGAAGGTAAATTCTGCGAATCTTATTACCATAAACCAGGATTCATGATCGTTGAGCAGCGCATCTACAAGGGCTTGGTATGTCGGGGATTCTTCCATTTTGGCAGACGCTTTCGTTCAGTATTGAAAAGACACAACGTTCGTGTAAGTGCCTTACGTCGTTGAGCCCGGTGGCGTGGTGGCATGCGTCTGCGCCTCGCGACCAGAAGAGACACATAGGTGCGCGGGTTCGAAACCCACCGTTGCACATTTGTATTTATAGGGGTCCGTCTGTGAAGCAATGCGCAAAGCAGTCCCATCAACGTTAAATCTTGGCTGAGAGTCAGCTCCGAAAGGATTTTTTTTAAAGTGCTTTACGTCGTCAGTCGCTCCAAAATTACGGCATACGGGGGAGTCCTTCTTACTAATGCAGTCGAAGTACTGCTGAAAGCAACCACCATGGCCCACCCAAGTCCAGGTGCTTTAGCGCGGACAGGGCTTCACTGGGTGCCCTTCCAGGCGTAAGTTTAGGTTCTGCGGAGGGTGCCTTAAACCGTTTAAAAGAGTTGCTTCCGTTTTTGTAAAGCCAATCCGAGACCCAGCGTGTGGCAGTATTGTCGGATTTCCACCAGAGCTGTTTCCTTGAGCAAATCTCCATTACGGGCGGTAACAATCAAGGCCAGACCGTCTGCGTAAGCGACGGAGTAAACTCCTTGGAAATGTAAGAGTCTAGATCGTAGGTTAATATTTCTCAGGGTTTGTCCATATACGGACCCCTGGGGGACCACGGCTGTGACTGCGTAGTCCGCGTCGTCGTAGGTAGATGCTCTGCCTTTAAGATACGACGCGAACGCCATACGCGCTTGTTTACAGGTGATTTGTTTACGGCATCTCAGGAAAGCACGTTAGACGCGTTTTTGACAACTAAGGGGAAAGCCAGACAAGGTGACCAGTTTGCTCTTGGCACATCTGTCTCTGAGTGACAGCTATGTCCAGAACTTTGCTGACAGCCGATGTGCGGAGTGTCGGGCTCGGAAACCGTGTTGCTTTTTCAGCAGCGCCTTCTTGTCTTCTAGTTCAGCTACTAGTCGTCGATAATGTTGTTCATCCGCTTTGGATAGGCGGGAGAGCGTTTCGTTGGGGCGGTATTTGAGTACCCTCCATTAGTTGCCTTTCAGCGACAGCGGGCGCAAGGTCGAAGATTGTAATTAAAAAGAAGTACATGCCTTGCCCTATTGGGGTGGAAATGGTCTTGTGGGGGATACCTTGATCAAAGTTAATCTGCTACCAGCGTATAGGCCCGCGTTAAGACAAACTGTGTTATAAGGGTCTTGGAGGGTAGCAGGACTTGTACGTTATTTTCGGCTGCGAAATTAGACGCCAGACGATATGCTTTAGGAACTCTGGTGAGGTTTATTTGCAGTATTTTAATGTTACTGGTCATTGTATTTGCGGTTGTCTCACAGGTAGTTGACCTGTTTTCTGGCACCGCATCATAGTGGCGTGGTGTCCATGTCCCCTATGTTACAAACAGAGCACCTAATATTGGCCGTGCAGCCAACTTTTGCAACGTTTTCTTGTATTCCGCTTTCGAAGTAGCGAGGCTGATTAAGGGCCCAACCAAAATGTATATATCTTCGCCGTAGGGGTCTTTGAGCCTTCTTGGGGGACATTTCATCATGCATATGTAGTCGCATGCCCGGGTTTTAGAGGGCCCAGGGTGAACGTAATTTCCAGTGCTTTATCCTTAGTGAGCCCTTTTAAAATATCCTTCGGCTCAATGAACACCTCTAGCTTTCCGATTATAACAGCCTGGTCTGTGAGACCGCTTTGGCTGTCACGCATCGTTCTCTTTTATTTGTTGAAGGAATTTGCCGGTAGCATCGGGAGTAGTGCTTCGACAATCCGTTGGATTTTGACTGCAGCTGGATTTTCAGGGTCACACCTGGCGAGTGATCTTAGCGGTTGCCGAGATGGTCTCTGCCGCTGCCTGCATGTGTCTTGTCCTAAGGGAGCTGCAGAGACTGGCCGCTGCCTCTCTTAGGACTTGAGCGGTAAACTCGTTTTTATTCACTTCGACGTGATGAATCATCCTTGCATTGAGTGCTCGTAATGAAGCTAGACTCTTTTCAGCGCTCTCGATTGACAAGATGACCCGCTTCTGCAGAAAAACAGCCGTCCATTCTTATGGTGCAGCAATGCGTCTTGCAGTCCAGGGTGGGGACGGCGGAGGAGTTCCTGTGGGGCGCACGACTCGATCCAACTCGTCTGCGGACGAATATTCCAGGCCTTTAGTTAGCTAATGCGCGAGTATCGCACACACTTGCTATTCTGTCGACTAGAAACCATCTCGCAACGTTTGAATCTTTCGCGCGCTTCTGCTTTCTAGTTCAAGTTGCTGCGTGCGGCGGTGTTTCGTATCCGTTGTACGTGGCGTTAATTCGGATTATCGAATCGCTGTTCGAATTGCCACCTACTACACTAGTGTGAAGTACGAAATCGGGAATTTCTCGGTTGTAAAGTACGAAATTGCGAATTTTCTCACCCGAGTAGTTGTTGCTATTCAGGATGAGTAGTGTGTAACTCGGTGCTGACCAGACGTGTTGGTAGGTAGTGGTTGCGATTGCCGCAGAGACAGCAAGATCCCTTTATCACACGACACTCACAAAACGTGGCGGTCCAGTCGAGAGTCATATATATATATATATATATATATATATATGATACATTGTCTACGCGTTAATGTTAGCTAGCTACTGAGCATTCGAGCATCATTTGAGGTGGTACAGTTTGCACGGCTTCGTCTACACATGCAATTTGGGGATACATTGCGAATTATCTCACGCGTATATATATATACAGGGTGTTCCTATTTGTGTGTCCAAAACGCTAGGGTATGGTCAAACTCGGTGAGAAAATCATTTTTGCCAATGGGTGGAAGCCGGGAAAACGTTTTGTTTAGGAGTGAGGATGAAATTTATAAAAGCAGTTATTCTGCCTTTTTTCTTCTACATAGTTGTGCAAAATCTACGTTTGCGGGAGAACCAGTCAACGCACAAAGGAACCGATCATACCGGCGTGTTTGGCGGAAAATTCTGCACAATAAAGTATACATTACTAGCTTGCGTAGCAAAAAGCGAATAGCCAGATTAAGGAAAGTCATAAAAAGTCGAAATGTTACGTTAACGCTTTTTTGTGCAACATCGTAATTTTTTCCATTACGACCGAAAATGTACGTTCAAAAGACTACTCTCAGGCAATAGCAAAATTAATGCCCACTACATTCGTACCAAAGTGATGGTGCTGCGTTACGTAGTTGCCAAGTAACTAAGCTTCTTCGACAGTCATATCGAAAGCGAAGGCATGCATACTTGCATAGGGTGTATGAGAAAGTTAGGTACATATTTTGAGGTTTGGTAGAACTCAGCAAGAGAATAATTCTTTCTAATGGAAAGAGGGGGCGGAAACGTCTTGGCAAAATGCTACGGTTCTGAACGTGAAAACGTCAACGTGAAACATAACAACTATGACTGTCGAAAAAGCTTAGTCACTTGGCAAATACGTAACGCAGCACCATCACTTTGGTACGAATGTAGTGGGCATTAAATCTGCAATTGCCTGAGAGTAGTCTTTTGGACGTGCATTTTTGGTCGTAATGGAAAAAATTACGATGTTGCACAAAAAAGCGTTAACGTAACATTTCGACTTTTTATGACTTTCCTTAATCTGGCTATTCGCTTTTTGCTACGCAAGCTAGTAATGTATACTATATTGTGCAGCATTTTCCGCCAAACACGCCGGTATGATCGGTTCCTTTGTGCATTGACTGGTTCTCCCGCAAACGTAGATTTTGCACAACTATGTAGAAGAAAAAAGGCAGAATAACTGCTTTTATAAATTTCATCCTCACTCCTAAACAAAACGTTTTCCCGGCTTCCACCCATTGGCAAAAATGATTTTCTCACCGAGTTTGACCATACCCTAGCGTTTTGGACACACAAAAAGGAACACCCTGTATATATATATATATATATATTCATTTCACCTCAATAAATCTCACCACCAGAATGGTTAGATGAATTCGGGCACTTAGCAGGATCAAATGTAGTAGAGGCGAAACATATTTGATACTCCTGTGGCATATTTTGTTTACAACATGCCCTATAAACTTTTTAGAACAAAAAATAAATAAAAAACAGTTCGTCGCCACTGATATGTACTTGAACTGAACACACTGACTTATTGACTTAGTACGTAGGAAAGAGTCACCGCAGTCACCTCTGGTGCGGCACTGCACTTTTTTCATCTTCCAAAATGCTGTTTTTTAAACATGTCTAAGCATCGGGCAGCATATGGGACAGTTAAGACGGGATTCCAGTTCAGAGTTTAACTGAAGAGGTTAGAGTTCTTATTTATAACATTAAGTTGTTGAAATTATAAATGATAACATAAAGAGTGTTAAAATTCTTATAAAGCCTTGATCATATTTTTCTGCAGCGCATGGAAGTGCTAATCGTTAGAGGACACATTAAGACGTTGACTCCATGTGCTGTTTGATATCAAATAAAAACCAAATCAGATCCTACTTTTTAAGTTGACGTTATTCGCTTTTGTTGCACTGTTTTAACAGATGAAAAAAACATTGGTCGCTACGTCAAAAGAATATCGCAGGCGCAGGCGTCTCAGAAATGTTTATTGTGCTTTTCCATCATTTTTTTATTTTACCAGCTGGGCTTCCCAGATTGGGGAGAAGTACTTAGGTTTAGAATGAAAAAGCGAATCATAAATGCCATTGCACACAGCAGGCATTGTTAGAGATAAAACAACGAAAAAGAATGTAACACTTCGGTCTCACAATCTGTATTTAGCTTTGGATGATAAGGATGTTCCGCAAATTTCTGCACAATACAAGTACATGATAGCGTCCAATATCACACTCTCCATAGAGATTATCTTTATTACGCCGATTACGAAGTAAAGCTTTAATTCAGCAATGTATTCATAGTTGAACGTTTGATGGCTGGTACCCGAGGAATAATGCGTCCAACGTAAATTAATCCATATAAAACAGGATATGTTACTAAAATCATGATCAACTCATGCTTAGATGTAGTCGATCGCATAAAATTGCTTTATGCAGCTTGATAGTGCACATTGATGCGGATACCGAGGCCATACATTTTGACAAGATTGGAGAAATTGATCACCTTGTCAAACGCCCTTTTCAGTCAAGTAAACACAGTAAACTTTATTGAACACTTACAAGCACAGCACGGATGAGTTGTCATGGACGCGCAATACAAATGATTACGCCTTCGGTAGCGTTTGTTTAGCTCGAAAATTGGCTATTTAAAAACTAAGAGTAATAAGGCATAGTCAATGTGGTCGAAAGCCAGCTACGCAAAAACACAACTAAGGCAGCAACGCATAAGTTAAAACAGATGATAATGCTTGAAGTGCTACGGGTGCTTTAGGGCTCTTAGTCCTTGGCCTGTTAGCATAAACTTTTTCGAAATAATAATAATTATATTAATAAATGTAGTCAATGTGATTGAACAGACCGAGTTGCGTAAGGACACAACAGAGGCAATAAAAACATAACCGGAAATATATATATTATATATATATATATATATAAGAACACAACGAAGACAATAAAAACATAAATCGGAATATATATATATTAGCCATATATATATATATATATATATATTATATATATATATAGCTTGAAAATACAGCCCAATTGCGTTTGAGCGTATGCTTATGAGATGTTGTTGCATGTTTATTGGCCTTTGTGTACAGTCGATCGAACTGCAGGTACCGTGTTGTCTCTGTCGCGTTCATGGATTGTAACGGCCGCCTGCTTCTGGACCGTTTTGACGTTCTAATTTACCGACTGGTTATAATAATAATAATTGTCAAACGAAGGCAGTATTGGAGCTGTTTTGGTGTAAGCGACCATATATGATTGCTGCTGCTGTTGTTGTTCTTATTGTTATTTGTTAATAATGTTGTTTTGCCTCAGTTAAGGTTTGTCCGTTAGCCAAAACTTAGTTAACACATCGTCAATAGTTTCTGCTTGTCTGTTCATATATATATATATATATATATATATATATATAGTTATAATTATATATATATATATATGTATAATATATATATATATATATATATATGTACCGGCACGTTCGATCGGCGTATTCCAGCCAATCGTAATAATAATAGGGAACGGACGTTCATTAATCACCGCAGGGACAGTCGGACAGACAGAGCTGGTGGCAGCAGCAGCAACAGCAACAGTATTCGTAGTCATAGTAGTAAGATTAGTCAGCAAGTGCGGGAATTCGCTCATTAAGCAGAGAGCAAGCGGTGTTTCGGAGCAGGCAGGCCCATCATCAACAGAGCAGCAACAACGACAAGTCGTCGATGACGCCACAATCCGACACGAATGGCATCACCGACCGACCGAGGAAAACTCAACCTCTTCTCGCTGTTCGGCGGCTCCTCACCCACTGACTGGCTGACTGGTGTGGTGGAGATGGAGATGGTGGTGGTTGTGGTGGTGGTGATAGAGATGGCGGTGGTTGTGATGGTGGTGATGGAGATGGTGGTTGTGGTGGTTGTGGTTGTGGTAGGTAGAGACGGCTTCCCGTCGTGTCGAGCTTGTCGGTCAAGCCCCGTCGAGCCCCGCACCGCCGCCATAGGAGCGTAGCCTTGGCCGCCTGTCAGACTGCAATCGTAACGTGTACATTAAGTCCAACTGTTGTACTAGCTGTAATAGACGTAGATGTCGCTGTTGTTCTTCTTCTTATTGTTGTTGTTGTTGTTGTTGTTGCTGTTGCTGTTGTTGTTGCTGTTGTTTTTGCTGTTGTTGTTGTTGTTGTTGTTGTTGTTGTTGGCGTTGCTGCTATTGTTGTTGTTGCTTTTGGCGTTGCTGCAGTTGTTGTTGTTGCTTTGGCGTTGCTGTGGCTGTGGTTGTTGTAATAGTTCTAGTAGTCGAAATTGTAGTAGTGGTAACACGTTATAGATTCAGAAGTACAATACCTAGGTTGTTGTTGTGGTACACGAGTGCACAAGCCATTCGTGCTGGTGCCGACAGCAACAAAACTTGACCAATCGGTAGATCGATTTATCCAAGGGAAGCTTAACGAGAGATTATTTCTGAAAGGAGAAAGATAGTCTCTGAGTGTGAGGAAAAGGGAAAGAAAGGAAGCGATCTAATGATAAACTCTATAATATATATTATATATATAGAGTATTTCTATCATCAATGATGGGTTTCTCTTTCGTTCTCTTATATATTAATAATATTATATAATATATATAAAAAGAACAATAAATGTTAAGAGAAGCAGGCGGGTGCCCGAAGCAGGCAAGCAAAACAGAGAGAGAGAGGTCGAGGTAATCGTCGGCCGGCCGGGCAAGCGGGCGGGAATAGACTCTGCTCCTCAATCGTCGTGGGATTTCAGAGCCATAGAACAGCAGACAGACAGACATACAACAAGTAAGATACCCACATAGAAAGACAGATATACATACAAGATCGATACATAGATAGATAGGCCGTAGATAGGGCCGACAGATATTGGGACAAGCGCTGTCGCAAATGAAGTCATCTCGAAGTGGAGCTGTGAACGGCGAGCGCCTGCCCGAACAACGACTGCGGCAATGACGGCGATGGGACGCTGGTCGCCCAGCGTGGTGCCATCCGCGTGACCGCAGTGGGGCACGCTGTGGGCACCATTATCAATCAGGTCGTGTCGGGTAACACACAACATACACGACACGCAGAGACAACGAACAGCAACACCGGTGAGCAGCCGACCGCTTACCGAGAGAGAGAGAGCGAGAGACAGAGAGAGAGACCATAGACCATCATCAGGTCTCACCGAGAGAGAGACAGAGAGAAAGAGAGACCATAGACCATCGTCAGATATGCGTTCAATACAGCAAAACGAGAGAAATATGTATACACAGACGCGCGCACACATACAGTATATCAATGGATAGAGATGCATAGAGAGAGAGAGAGAGAGAGAGAGAGAGTTGAGTTCCGTCGCCACCGGACGCCCCATATATCGCCTGCTGAGAACATACGAGATCCAAGTCAGCCCCATGCGCCACGCCTATACACACGCTTCAAATGTAAGATAAAACTCGACATATATATATATATATATATAGTTTATCTTACATTTGAAGCGTGTGTATATATATTTATATATACAGGATCTCCCAGAGTTCGCCCAACACACTTTGAGGTCTAGTACAACTTGGCGATTTAACCGAGCTCACGTAGAACTCAACAGATGCAAAATTGTTTTCCAAATATGCAGGTATTTGGACCAACCAAAAACATCGATGGGTGATGACTGGGGCTCTCGCAATCGCAGATTCAGTGAAGATATATCAGTTTTGGTAAGTGCGTTCTCACTCCAAAATAAGACATTTCCACCCCCGTGTGTTCAATGGAACTGATTGGGGTGGAATACCTGCATATTTGGAAAACAATTTTGCATCTGTTGAGTTCTACGTGAGCTCAAAGCAGAGCAAATGTTGTATTAAAGATCATTCTCAAGGAATGAAATTCTTTGCAATTATTATATTTTGGCGTACACGCTTAATTACCCATTTTCTTCGTCTCACATTCTTTCGTTCGTCTCACATTTTCCGCACTTCGATAGTAGACATGTAAAAGCGCGCTCGGATTTGTAGGTAGATTGTTGCTGAAAGGTAAGTAGATGGTGACGTTTATAGTGCTCACAGTAAAAGTTGGGTAGCAGCAAAAAAGAAAAATATAAACAAGCAAGGATATTTAAAAAAGAAACGGTGATATATGAATACACAACACTACTATTTGAAGTAAGGTTATGTATGATAAATATTTTTAATTATAATATATATATATATATATATATATATAATATATATATATATATAATATAGATATATATCTATATATAAGCTGCATGTACTTGCAAAAATGATTGATTTTGCAATGTACCCCGTCCCTCTGAAGCTATTCCTGATACATTGAATAGGCTAGTGTATTGCTTAAATAAATTTGACCTTGAGAAGACAACTACGCTTTGTCGACGACCTTAACTGTCCCATGTGCAAACATCATCTAATATAATATAGTTTCGCAAACAACACTCTGGCCTTCGACACCAGACAGCACATTCCAGTTGCAATGGCGTTCACAGTACATCATCACGCGTACTGGGGCTATAGCAAGAGGTTCTCCCGGTCTCCAGCCTTCAAGCCTGAAAGGTCAGATAGTGTTGTTGTTGTTGTTGTTCGACACTTGTTCACCAGCCATTCTACGGTCCCTATTTGTACCATCAGGAAGGGCTGTGAGTCCAGACCTCGTCCGGAATGACCGTCTGCGACAGGCGGACGTTATTCTGCGTACGTACCTCGTTGGTCTCATCAGCGAAATTATGAGGATGTCCTACTTGTCTGAAAAATGAAAGGTTAGCCTCTTAACTGTAATAGCAGAAGGAAAAAGAATCCTTTAGCAACTTCATTGCAATGTGGGATAGCAACTAAAAGTGTTCTTTGCAAAAGTCTGTCTACAATGACCAGTCTACCAGCCAGAATATTTCTTAGAGAGTTCCGAATGCTTGCCAGAGCGGTAGCACGGTACCTTTAGGCAAACGAGATTGACGAGGACAGCATGATGCTGTCTTTATGAACTTTTAGGCGGTATTCGATACCGCGTCCCGAGTAAAAATCCTCGAGAAGTTGGCGTCGTGTGGTGTTCCGACGGTAATACTAACGCCTGCATCACTGCAAAGGTATGTTGTTAGGTAGGACGTTGGCTCTCATTGTAGAGCGCGTAAATTACGGCGGTGGTTCAATCGTGGCTTGAAGTGCGAGTTCCTTACGCAGGAGAGCCGAATTCTACAGGTCATCCAGGAGGTCCCTCAAACCAACGATTCTCATGTGAGAAAAAGGTTTAACTGCCCAACGGTATGCTGATGAGATTCTGACTGATATGTGCGAGATGCTGAAACGAAGAGTTAGTGCCAGAACTTCAGCTCCAGCAACGCATGCAGATCTCATGAACAAAGTCCCACAGAAACTCATTGATGAGTCGGTTAGATCAAGGTCAAAGTGTACGGCAGCTGTTGTTAGGGTTCGTGAAAGTAATACACAGTACTAAATTACATTAGTTTTACATTTAAAGTAAACAATTCAACCAAACGTTTGTCTTAGAACAAACTGATTTTCATTGTAATATAACTTTTAGAGATATCTTACTTTATTACTAAAAAATAAAAATAATTTTTTAATGCAACGTTCAAGTCGTGTTTTAAAAGCTGACTTAATTGTCTTTAGATTGGTGGGGTCGTTTTCTTTTAATGAGGCACGACCATTGTGGGTACAAAATATCTTTAGGGTCAGACTTAATGGGTTACGCGATTTTTGCCCCGAAGTGTATATATAACCTGTGTAGTAGCTGGCAACTAATAACTTTTGGAAGGCATGTATGCTCAGATTCGTAACAGTAAAGCCGATAGGCGGTCAGGAAAACTCTCCTCGCTTCCGCTCTTTCGCCTTCTCTATCTACCTGTCCCCCTGTTTATCTTCAATAAACGGATAAGAAACTCCACAGAGACGGCGCGGGTCTCTATTTCTCCCGCTCTCGCTGTTTTCCCTCCTTTTTTAGACTAGAACGCGCCACAATAACGGCAAAACAATGAACTGTGCGATAAGGCAGAAGGCGACCAAATCTTCTGAGAACCAGCCGACCGCTGAGTCGAGCTAAGCCGAGCCGAATTCACAGCTCAGAGAACAACGGGCGGGGTGTGGGGGTATGTGGGGTAAAAAGAACGTCAAAGGTTGTTGGTTCGATTCCGACACGACACGCAGAGGTATGGGTAGAGCGTGTCACCGACGTGTGCACTGGGAAACCCCGGGAGTCTCAACAACAAATAGAAAAACAAATAATTACGTTTACAAAAGAACAACCTTTTGTCTGATTTGTTGTTGTTGTTGCTGGTAGTGGTTGTGGTGGCGGCGGTGACTCTAATGATCATCTCATTTCTTGGTCGTCCGTTATTACTGTTCGATTGATATCTTCTCTGCTTCTTCCTTGCTTGTCTATTCGATTGATACTTTCGTTATTTTTCTGCTCCTATTTCAAATGTCAGTTGTTTCATTCGAATACGAGCCGTCGATACGACACTGTGCGTGTGTGTGTCTGTTGTGTTATGTGAGTGCGGTTATGTTTTTTGCGTTACATAAAGCATTTTGACGCGGCCAGACCAAAGCCGGTAGAGACGGGGGAAATTTTGGAGAGAGGGGGGGCGGGTTGGTCGGCTGAATATGGCCCATTGTCCATTGATTGGAGCGCCAGTGCCGTCTAAATCATCTATATCTGGCTAGACACGACTGCCCCACCACCGGCCGCTGGACTCTGCTTATTCGCCCTCTGTATGCGTATGTATACGTATTTCTCTGTCTCTTTCACTCCCTCTCTGTTTGCCTGTCTCCCTGTTGTTGTCGTCGTCGTCGTCGTCGCTGTTGTTGTTGCCCTTAGCAATGAAGAACCGGCCGACATATGGTCTCTTTTCTATCCCTCTGTCTTCTTTGTTTTCGTTCCGTTCTGTTCCTATTTCTCTTTAATTTTCTTACTCTTTTACTATATATATATATATATATATATATATATATATGTATATATGTATATATGTATATATATATATATATATATGTATATATACATCTCGTACCGAAACCTATATTTAACGTCCATCGAAACGACGGCAACGTACTTCGGTGCTACGACGACGATGCTGACGTTGGTGGCATCGCGCGGGCAAGAAGCACTACCACCAACGGTTTGAGACAGAACGACATAGCAAACAACCCTCATGCGTCAGCGACGCAGCTTGGTGAAGTCAAGTCGACTCGACGTGAAGATGAATTGAACAGATCGTCCATGTGCGAGAGCTGCGTCTGCTGGCCCGGCAAGTTGCCGTCGGCCCGAGGACGTCGCTAGCCGTCATAACCGGCTGTGATCGCCGAAGCCAGCGACGACAACAACAGCAACAACCAACGACGACAAGTACAGCAACCAACAAAAGCCGCAACCAATAACAACAACAACAACCCAACTAACAACGCCAAACAACATTAACCAACAGCGATGTTGACGATGCACTGACAACAAACACATTGGTGACGGCCGACCTTGACAAACAATAACAACAACAAGAACACCAACAACCGTAACAACGCCGCCTGACGGCAACAATGATCGCAGTGTCATTATGCGCTATTTACAAAACAGACGCAGCGCGGTACTGTGTGTCAAACAAATACTTGTGGAACGCATCACACTCGGCTCACCACATTTGCGGCCTTATGCGTCCTCTATACTCTATAGTCGTCTTTAACCTGTCAAACAATTCAAAGTTGTCTACATATACGTGCATGTATAGTATATATCACGGCTTCTCACTCTCTCTCTCTCTCTCGCTCGATCGTTCAAATGTTCCTTCTGTTCATGGTTGTCAATGTTATATTGTATGATACATGTATCTCAATATCTCTTTCTCGCTGACGTGCTCTTTTCTTGTATATCTCGAGCATTCTATAGCTGCTGGTTGGTTTCAGATGTTCGTTGATTGGCTCATCCATGCCATCCGGCCGCCACCGCTACTTCGAAGCGCCTTCAATTTGTACTTCACGCACCCATTTGTCAAATATTGTTGTGTATACGACCGTGATCGTCATCATCTCTATCAACGTTAGAGTTGCTGCCGCCCAGCGTCATTGTTACTGTTATTATTGTTGTTGTTATTATTGCTGTTGTTGTTATTGCTGTTGCTCTTGTTATTGTTGTTGTTGCTGTTGCTACGGCCGCTGCCACCGTCAAATTGCCTTTCACCTATCACAGCAGCCTACGCGGGACACAATGCTGATCAAAGCTCATCTAAATTACATATCCTAAAATTTTTCATGAAATGTTTTTGTATGAAACTGTCTAACATATTTATTTTTTTAATGTTGTTTGTCTATATATATATATATATATATTATATATATATAATGCTGCAAGATGGATAAGCAATTTTCTGTTGTATCCTTTAGAGAATATGACCCGACGGATAAGCGGCCTTAGTTGCATTCCGCTAGCAAATAGACTTGGCAGAATTAGTACTATTACGCTGACGTCATACAACAAGTTTTTATATGTCTACCACTATGTGGTAAGAATCTTGCACTTAGCGATGATGATGATGATTGAAACGTGCGTCATGAAGCGAGTAATATGTCTGGTGGCCTGGTGTAGAGCCTTAAACGGCTCATAAGACGCCAGAGTCAAACAACTCGGCACCCTTGACTCTGAGGGTAACAGTCGTCATGGTTTTCCATGGTCACTTGATCCTCAGCAAATAAAATGTTTTATATTTGAAAGAAGCACAGTACAAGCATTTGTAACGGTTCTTATATATATATATTTTTTCATATATATATATATATATATATATATATATATATATATATATATATATATATATATTATAAACTTTAACTCATAATGTGGTGTTGACACATAATGTGGGTTGTACCCCAGTGAGCGTGATGACAAGTTGGCATATATATATAATAAATAAATGACTCCCTACGTGAGCGGGCTTTCCATGTACGCATTCTTGCATGATGCTCTGTTTGAGAAGCCACCTCCGGTAGCCTTCAAGGAACCATTCTTGGGCCACCTTAATTTTATTCTTTACATCAATTCGTTGAATTATATTATTCCCGAAAACGTGCAATACAAGATTTATGCGGATGATGTTAAATATACCAGATAGTAGACTCATCCGAGAACTGCAGAAAATTACAGGTTGTTGGGTCTGAACACCCTGTATATATATGTACATATATTTTCAAGTGATATATAGAGCAAATAAAGCTATATATATATATATATATATAAACTTATGTCGTGCTTCTTTTTATTTTTGCTACTACTGCTGGTGCTGCATCATATGTATAAGACTGATTATTTCAGCTCTGCAACTATTATTTAATGACAGCAATGGTACGAACTATGCACACAATAATATGATATATGTAGCGTTGCTGAGATATGCAGTCTATTCGTAGCGCGCTTGGAAGTGAACTCGAGCACCATGCATTATTATTATTATTATTATTATTATTATTATTATTATTATTATTATTATTATATTATTATTATTATTATTATTATTATTATTATTATTATTATTATTATTATATATACTGCTATATTAACCGAGTATCTAACCGATAATATATGTGAGAGGCATTATGACGACAGGCCGACCGCTCGCACTCACTCACTTCTCGGGCTGGCAGGCCAATGGTTTTCTAATTAGTACTGTTCGATTCGGCATTAATTCGATAAGCGTAGTCGAATAGTCGTGCTGGCTTGAGGTACGACGCATCGAGCACCCTTGTCCTGCATACCATACTAGTATTTAGATGAGCTGTTCTTCTGTCTTTCTTTGGTTTTCTCATTGTCCTTGTTTCCTCGTGCGCCCATTACCCACTGCTGCTGCTGCTGCTGCTACTTCACTCACTTCAGTCACTGACTCACTCAGTCAGCCTCTCACCGCTCACCTCAGACGAGTGACTACCGACGACTACTCATTGGGCTCACCAGCGGTCTGATCACAATCCCGGAGAGCCCGAAAGCTGCGCCCTCCGCCGCCCGCCGCCGCCGTTGGATCTGTCGTCGGATCCACCCGAGTCAATTCCGTCGCGCCCGGCCGGCGTTCACAGTCGGGCCATAATCGGGTGAAGGATGGTAGATGGAGAGAAGATCAGAGAAACTCCGAAGCAGCAGCACAACTGAGCGCAGGGCGCTCCGCCAGGCGAGCTAACCAACAGAATCGAGAATCATCAGACTGACTTGCTTGCTCGTCGAATTGAAGGTTGTGGAGCTGCTACGTGGATCGGCGCTCGCAACAGGCCGCGCCGGCCCGCGCCACCTCGAACCGCACCCAAGTCGACGCCGCGACTCGACACGCCATGTCTCGTGGCGCGCGCAAAAACACCCGTCGAATGCCGTGGCGAAACGACATGGACGATGATGAAGACAACAGGCAACACAAACAACAAGAGCAGCCGCCGCCGCTGCCGCAGCAGCAGCAAAAACAACAACAATAATAGCAACAACAACAGCAACAACAACAATAACAACAACTGAACAAATCACAACAACAGCAGCAGCAAGAACAACGACAACATCAACACCGACAGCAACAACGGTCTGGTGGCCTACCTCCTTGTGTTTCGTGTTCGTCTTCACCTGGACCAGATGAAGATATCAACATGATCGGCGTCCGTCGTTCGCCACGAAGCCGCCCGCCTGTCCTCAGTCCACAAAAGCGCTTGGAGGCGTTGGGCACAGCGGTGGCGGTTTTTCTGCTCTTAATGATAGCTTGGAGGCACCCCAGACAGCCTGACACATACAGCCTGCACCCCGCGGTTTTCAGGACGACGACGACGGCCGCAGACGTCCAGTACGTCTAGCATTAGTCCCAGCCCCAACAGCGGCGGCAGCAGCCTTAGCTCCACCACGATCACCCCACAAAGGCACCAAGGCCAACAACACCCAGTACACATGCTCACATTTACTTGGCGTAACACTCACCCCGGACCTTCCCCTGTCTTTCCCATTTAGATGGACGTCAGACGCACAGAAAGACTCTTGTGTGTCTTCGTTTCTCCCCCCATCTCCCTCTGAAAATGATATATATATATATATATATAATTTTCTCTCGTTCTCTCCCCATCTCTCGCTTGAAGTTTTCACCCTATATCGTTCGAACCTTTGCCTCTCTCGCGTATACGTTTCCCTTCCTATGTATCGTCATCCGCTTAGTCTACCTGGGCTACCACCCCCATCCCTACCGCAACAACAACAACGACGTTAACAACGAATATTTCTACAGCATTAGTACTGTCAGTTCTACTTTATGCCAGTACTATTACCACTGCTACAACTACAAATACTACTACTACTACTACTACTATTACTACTATGGGTACTATTGGTCTTCGCAACCAGTGTTCACCGCCCCTTCACTTCCTCTCGGCACGGCGCAGCGGAGCCTAGCCTACAGTCGCGGAGAAGCCCGAGAAGGATCCTCATGTGGCGACGATGTATATGTATATAATATGCTGTACACACCACACCAATATGCAGGTCGTCGGATCAGACGTATCGCGTCCGCCGTCAGCTCTGCCGAAGGCAGCTGCTGCTGCCGCCGAGGTGGGACGGACTGAGGGCGGTGGGCGGAACTGCTTGTCTCATCACGGCGGTGAAGCGTCACGGCGAAGCTTCAGTACTGCGATGACCATCACCACCATTATGACTCCTACTCCTCGTGACGTCTTGCCGATTCAACGCTCCTCCCCCATCTTCCGCCACAAGGCTATACAAAATTTTGGCTCGACTGAAGTTTCGCTGTTGTTTCGATCGACGAGCATCTGTCCGCAGTCTGCACAGTGAATTGATGCACTCATTCATGTACGCAAACACCCACCCTACCGTACACATATATATATGTATATATAAATATATATATATATATGTATATATATATATATATATATATATATATATATATATATATATATATAATATATATATATGTATATATATATATATTTATTTACGGGAAAATATAGCAATGAGCAATAGAAAGTTAAACGGTAGTAGTTTTAAAAACCCCATTGCCCATTACGAGCGTCTAAAAAGTGGTTGTCAGAGCGTCAAAAAAGAAAAAGCAGAATGCTTCGAAATCCATTTCAGTTAGAATGGCACATATTATATATATATATATATTTTTTGATGATGCCAACAATTATATATATATATATATATATATATATATATATATATATATATATATATATATATATATATAAACCGTATTGTATATGCGGGCTGACTTTCAGCCAATACTTACGTCGGCGGAATTGCTTCCGCATGTGTCGTAAGACGGACCCCCATAAATACAAATGTGGAGTGGCGGGGATCGAACCCGTGCACCCATGTGTCTCCTCCCCTGGCAAGGCGCACGCGAATGCACCGCGCCACCGGGCTTCACTGGCGATGTACATCTGTCTGCTTCACGTGGATGTGTTCTCAGTTCTTCCTTTAGTTCGTCTCTTCAAACCTTTCGTTAGCATTCGTATTTTCGTGATTGGATGCAAATAGATATCACGATAGTTATGTTAATCTACCTGGAAGAACATTCGAGTCGTGCTTAGCAAAGTAGACCGGTACCGCCTAAAAATCGAATTCATCGATCACGTGGGGCAGAATGCAGTGAAAACACCACTTGCAGTTATGAGGATCCACAGACTGATGCTGAGAACCAAAGAAATTGTCGAGCTGGAGACAGTCGCAGATACTATGGCACTAGACACGGCCTCGGCCTGGTCCTCTGCAACAAGATCCAAGAAAAACAGGGCAGCTAAACCACCAAGGTATACCATGGCTCAAAAACTCGCACGATGAGGTGACCTTGAGTGACCACCTTCTGCGGGCTCTGATAGGCCGCGCATGCTTCCAGTGGTACCGGCATAAAACTGGCAGAATACTAAGTCAAGTCCCGGTGTTTAACTGAGGCTGACAATTCATCGGCATCGGATGACAGGCAATCTATAGAACGAAAAAACGTGTTCTTAAGGCAGGGTGGCAGGATAACGCCGCGAGTCCATACTGTCCAGTGTCATGAATGTCACTAGACGAGCAAAACAAAAAATTATATATATATATATATATATATATATATATAAGAGGAACATTTAATAGTACATGTCAGTACTATATATACATACAGTTAACAAAGTTACAGCGAACAAAGTATTCCGTGCTTCACCGTTTAGTAAAGACCAGCAAAACAAATTCCAAGTTTGGGGAAATCGTCTCTAAAATCGCGCTCACAAACCTTTCAAAGTTTCTGCGTTGCCAATTTCACAGTGACGACTTCGTCACTAGGCAACTTCGAAAGGGTATGTAATATAGATGCATATATATAGTTAGCATTGTTGCAAAGTACAAAGGGCCAACCGGGAAAACTTCGACCATGTATGTTTTACCGGTAAGCATGTTTGTGTCGGGCGCAAAAAAACTCGATTTGGTTCATTTAGGATATTCACAAATCGGATTCCTGTCGTAGAGAAGAAGTTGATAAAACTTCACGAAGAAAATGAAGCATCGTTCATCCAACATGATCACTGCGAGCATTATTGCTCAGTTTGAATTAGGCCCACATGATCCCAAGGCATTTGTGGCAATAAGGAAAAAGAAATAAGCGTTAATAATCATGATATTTTAAGTGCAGACAGAAACAAGGTTTGGACGCATTTATGTGATTTCCTCAGTGAGCTACAATAGAAAGTAAACAGTTTTCCCAAAAAAGCTGCTTGGCTGTTCTCGAGTTCCTCACATCACGCGCTACTTTATAGGCGAATTAAAAATTAACAGGTCGCCGGAACATATAATTGTAAGTTCAGAAGAAGACATTGTCCGGCCAAAAATGAGCTAATTCATCCGTGCCAATCCATCGCCAAAGCTGCCTCTCTATCTGAAACATAGGAAGAGAGCTCGCCAATTTGAAAGCCAAGACATAAACAACGGACTGAAAAATAACAGTAGCCAAAGTCCAGTAGAACGTGTTAAGGTTGTCTTAAGTACTAATGCGCTCCCAACTGAAAATGGGCGTTGACTGGTGTGAGACTTCATCCTATAAAACTATTTTTACTAAATGTCCAGAAATTAAGGAAAAGAGTTAATGAGATAATTTTTTAATATTTTTAATTCTTGAATGTAATAATAATATTATTTGGTTTATAAATAATAATATTAATAACTATATGTTTATATACAGATTATAATATGACTAAGTCTATATAGAAACAAACGAATGTATATTTTACAAAGGATATTACTTGTAGAATATATGTTTGTACCTAGTTCTAAAAAATATATTAGATAGATATTATAATATTGATCTTTACTGAATCGAATAACTAAAACCACAATGAATGATATATACTAGAATACACGTATATTATTATGTATTTTTTATAAGAGAATACACGTATATTATTAAGTATAATATATAGTAGAATACAAATATATTTATATATTATAAACAACTATAACTGGACGACGGTGTTGCCTTTGAACATTCCAAATTTGGACAGACAACGGGTGCTGCACAGGACGATATAGTCCAGTTTTGTTTTCTGTGACTGTCAGTAGGCCACCGGCGATTGTGAAGCAGAAGCATGTACCAGTGCAACTAATTTAAAATGCTAATGATATTGCCTTCTACTTCGAAGGTCGCTTCCATATTCACCATATCTTGGCCACTCTTGCAAAGGTTGCGACAGATACCTTGTTAGAGTTTATGATATTTCCAAGACAAAAGCAAGTTAAAGTTCCGTCGTGGAAGTTCCGTTTGCCTTGCAACGGCTGATACCATACAGAATTTGTCAACCATTGTTCATACTTGGGCCAAGGGACACCTCAATCTTCAGACAAATAAACAAAAGGGTCCGTGAGACGCTGATCGCAATCTACACAGTGGACAATGTAGATTTAGATCAGGAAGGTTCCGTAAGTGCCGTGGCGTGATTGAGAGCCTGCCATAGGTATAAACCTATGGCAGGCTCTCAATCTTAGCAGCGCTATGGCGGTTGATATTGCCTGCTCTAGTCCCTTGCATTTCAGGAGAGTGTGCTCGGAGTCACCATTGATGTCGTCCACAAAGTGCACGCAAGTTTCTGAGGGAGCTTTGCCAATACGAAAGAGGTAGCTTTGAAAATCACCGTGGCCAATGAGACACTCGGAAACGAAGAAAAAAGTTCACTTTCCACGCCGAGCGGTCTATCCACTTTTTTTTATGTCCGGGATGAGCGAGCAGGCGAAGCGAATGACCCGGTGATCCTGTGGGGATGACATCCCACTCCTCTTGCCACGATCTTATCGTTCTTTCCCTCTCAGCTTCTTTGTTGACTTCAGGCCCTCCTTCCCACGTCCTTCTCTTTTCGTTTACTATTAATTCCCAAGGTGGGGAACCAGCTAGTACCAGGGCCGTTTCTGTGGGGCAGGCCTGCAGGATCCTGAGTGCCGCTGTTCTCTGCGTGCTTCTTAGGGCCTTTCTTGCCGTCGTCGTTGTTAGGGCGATCTGCAAACAGACTAGCGCCGCGAAGAGTGTAGTTGATTCGGTGACCGGCATTAATAGTCGTCTAAGTTTGGCAGGATCTTGCTCATTGCGTTAGCCGCATTAGTTGCCTTGGCCGTGCACTTCCTAATGTGATAAATGCCCCTGAGACCCTTGTCTAGTAGGACACCAAGCTATCTGGCTTCTGTTACTAGCTTGATCTCCTGACCTGCCACCATCAGTTCTATGCTGCCCACACTTTTCCTCCCTGTCCGGTGGATGGCTTCGCTGATTTCCGGAGCAAGGGGTAGTCTAGTTCTATTCATACTCTTTTCGACCGGAGAGCCATGTTTGCCTTTACTTCTATTTATTCCTCTATCTTTGCTTGAGTATTGTCCGCGTGCGCAATCATCTCCACTCCATGTAGGAAATCTTGCTGTTTAACTTGCAAACCTTGTGGAACTCTTGCCGTCATGTCTATCTCCACTATAGCATTAAAGACCCTTCTGTCTTCCTGGAACCCCGAAACGGCCCTCGGGAGAAAGGGAGGGATCGCAATTCTAATCAAGGCGTCTAAAATCCCTTTCCACGGCAGACAGTTAAACGCGTTTCTGGCATCCAGAAGGACTGCCGCAAAGAGCTTTCGTTATCAAATAACGCATATAGTTGATGGACGTAGTATTTACATATTAGTCACAACTTCATCCGTCTAGCAACGATTAATTCTTAACTCTTGCATCGTCTCGTGAACATTAAATCAAATTTTCCAAATGTTGTCGATTTATTTCGTGGCTCTTATTCCGGAGTATCACTTGTATTAGATTATATCTAAGTAGAATTCCCCCTGACACTCTCAAAATATGTATACATGGGTAATTAATAATAGCAGATAAGTTTATTATCAGTATCAGCGTGTCATAAGAACCAGCTTGACTACAGGTATCTAGACGTGACATAACGTTTAATGCTGCGCCACATTAATGTTTGTATATGTTGGGCAAGAAGCTAGTGAGTGGAAAACAAGATGATAATATGCGGTTTATTTGTTGATGAAACCCTCGGGGACTTACTGTTTCTCTTGTCCTAAACCGTAATATTTTTTTAATGGAAATAATCGCCTACAGGACTTACTCGTAAGATGTGCAAAAATGGGCGAAAGGGCTTGAAAATTGTCATTATTCTAAAGGCATTTTGAACTAGACAAATAGCCGGCGTTTGTCAAAGAAAAAATGATGAGCGTGATAGTTGTTTATCCAAGCAGAAATATATATACAGGGTGTTGCAGAAATATTTGAAGCGCGATATGTGGAATTGTAGAGCTCGTTAAAGCAAATGTTTTTTGCAATGGAACATAGCCTCTGAGAAGTCTTGTTTCGGAGTGAGAGTGAAATTACTACAATTTGTGACACTGGTGTTTTTGCCCTACATAGGAGCACAAAATGTGCTGTTGCGAGACAGCCAGTCTTCCTAGTCTTCCAGACAGAAACTAAGCACACCGTCGTGTTCGTGATAAAATTCTGCTCTATCTGAAGAATATGCAAGGCGGGTCAGAAGACGCGACATGGTCGCTTAGAAGATAATTTGCCAAAAATGAAGTTCTTTATTAGCGTTCACGCCAAATACTTCAGAATCATAACCCTACACTCACCAATGCGCATGGCGAATTCATGGCGATCATTTTGGTATCAAACATATGTCAATGCGAGCTGTGGTTGCGGAGTAATTACGATTTTTCGGCGGGATGTGCAGAAGTGCATGAAAAATGAAGCGCTGCGGCTGTCGCGCGACACGTCGGCGGTAGTGAACGTCGCCACACAGTCATTTTACATGCACTTAATCTGGACATCCCACCGAAAAATCGTAATTACTCCTCAACCACAGCTCGCATTGCCATAAGTTTGGTACCAAAGGTATCGTCATGAAATGCGCATTTGCTGAAAATGTTAGCTTTGAACACGTGGGTGGTCGTAGGGTTATGATTCTGAAGTAAATGGCGTGAACGCTAATAAAGAACTTTATTTTTGGCGAATTCTCTTCTAAGCGACCATGTCGCGTCTTCTGACCGGCCTTGCATATTCTTCAGATGGAGCAGAATTTTATCACGAACACGACGGCGTGCTTAGTTTCTGTCTAGGAAGACGACTGGTTGTCTCGCAACAGCACATTTTGTGCTCCTATGTCGGGCAAAAACACCAGTGTCACAAATTGTAGTAATTTGACTCTCACTCTGAAACAAGACTTCTCAGAGACTATGCTCCATTGCAAAAAACATTTGCTTTAACGAGCTCTACAACTCCACATAGTACTCGCGCTTCAAATATTCCTGCAACACCCTGTACATATTCAAGAATCGACAACAGCAGATAGACTTAATTTAACACAAAAAACGATAAACGTCGCCGGTTGCGTCGAAATTAACACAAAACAAAGCAAAATCAAAAAATGCGTCTGTATGCAAGACCTGCACAGCTTTAACTCACTGAAATTGGAACCCTCGGCAGCCTACGGCTTTTTACAGGCAACTCTATCAAAGTATCCGCTCGCGGTCGCAGAGTTAGAGCTTCAAATGAGTTATTAGCCAGACTTTGAAGTATTTCCTGAGCTACGACTTGCTCTGAAGTTATCATCAGTTAGTGAAGAGACTCATCTGGTAGAGAATCAAAACCGTTCATCTGATTCGTATACACACACATAACCCATGAAAAGTTTGTGCTCAGTATATGGGGCCAATTTAACATATCGACTAGCTAAAATAAAAGTAATAGTTTGAAAATTCGCTTAGTCGTAGATTACATCGTGCGCCTCGCTAGTACATCCAAGAAAATAGGCCTAAGCCGTTCTCTAACGAAACTTTTACGTCTTCGCCGATATTCGGGATATTCTAATAGTAGTAACAATTACTATACTATAACAAAAACACCAAGTTTCCACTTACTAGGAGCCTGTCTTAACGTCAGGTGTATAGACCAAGAAGGAGAGTACCATCTTATGAAACACGCGCTTTTAGCTCTAATCAACGACCGTCTTGCGGTGCAGGTAACTAGTAGTTTCCATTACGTTTGACATCTAGCTCATTGTTACCATAACGTTCCGCCAAGTAATAGGACATATAGCTTATATCGGTTTGTTCCACATGTGAGATGTCATATGTATGTATGTATATATATATCCCCTTTGACTAGAAGAAATGTCTTGAGGCTTATTTGGAGGGCATGACTCCACAGTGTCCAGGACATTTAATAATTTTGCGTTAGGATGTTCCACATTGACTTTGTGTATAAGCCTACATTCCATAAGAGCTCTTCTTTTTTCAATTTCGCAAGCTCAAAGAGGACAGACCGTTGATTGAGACGGATGCGGCTCTTTACAGTTTACACATCAAGGTGCGGTCTTGCAACTAGCCACAATATGGCCTGGTTGGCCGCACACAATTGACTGTTTCGGCAGTTGGCGGCCGTGTTCCGAAGCCTCAGGCAATTATAACAGGCAGTGGGAGCTCCGTCGCGAAGGACAACCTTATGCATCTTGAACGCCAAAAACATCTCGGGGGCGGTCATTTATTAAATTGCAGGATCACGCGGTCCGTAGGTACGGCAATAGTCTCCTCGCCGCTTTTCCTTATGCAGGTTTCTCTTTTTGCCATTGTTACACTGACATCTTAAAAATCAGACGTGATGTCCGGCTCGGAAAAGCCTTTATCCACGTCAGTAATTTTAGCTTTGTAACAGCCTAGATCATGACTTTTTACTAATACAGGCACGTGTGTGACCTTGGCAGCCTCCTCGGCAGAACTGAACCATAAATGGAAGAAGCCAGAGCTTGTTTCTGGCCTGCAAGCCGGAAGAGTCGATGCAGGTCAGCATAGAGAGATAATAAGTTTTCATCGAATGGTTCAAAATTTTCGTCAACAACCCCATCTGTCCTGCGTCCGATGACGAAATATATATATCTATAATATATATATATATATATATATATATATATATATATATATATATATATATATATATATTACAATCACCTTTATTGTCACATAAAAGACTACGTGGTACAATTATTTTCAATACACCTACTTCTGAGAGAAAAACGTAACTAATCGCCTTTGAATTGTTTGGTTCTTGTTGAGTTCTTAGGTTTTTGAAGTGTACATTAAAAAAGTGTCCTAGCAATTCACATTTGCGTAATTGACGTAGATCAGATATGTTGTCTTGCATGAAAAGTGAGTCAATACTAGAAACAACGTCACCTAACGCGCTTTGAGGGCCCCTGATCCGCAGGCGTCTCTGGAACGTGTCCTGAACGCCTTTCACTAGCGTTCTCTACTTAGACAGATAAGGCTCCCAAACAGGAGAGCAATATAAGCAATGTGTACGAATGGGAAGAACAAAAGGATTATGAAGGCGAATGTACACGCGAGGAGTCGTTCAAATAACACCACAAACTCCATAATGTGAAGGCTACAATTAAGATCGGGCGTGACATATATGCCTAGGTCCCGTGTATAGGAGAGGGTCGGTAAAATGCAGTTGTTAATTTTATAGTCGAGGTGCAGCATGTTTCAGTACTACGCATTTTGAGGGTGAGGGAATCATGTTATTTTCAGACCAACATCGAGCAATGCCGTCGACATCTGACTGCAGAACAGCACGAGAGTCACTAGAGTAAACAGGATAATAAAATGTTATATATAATTTTATTTATTGTTATATATATCATGTTCGTGTTTACATACTCAAACAGGGTGCATTTTAAATAATAAATAAATACAATTTTAGGTCATCTGAAAATTTTAGCTCAAGATATTTGACATTAAATGGCAGGTATTTGTTTTATGTCCAAAACAAAAATCGTGTATTGAAGGGGGGATAAACACCCCCCTTGAGGTACACCTGACAATGCAGGATATGGTCAACTAAGCTTGTCAGCAATCTTTACTTGAAAGTGATGTTCGCTCGAAAATGCCTTCACCCATTTCACTGTACAAGTGTGGATACCTAGATGTTCCATTTTGCGGGGCAGAAGAGAGTTGTGTACTCTGTAAAATGCGCTCTTTTGGTCAAAATAAACGCAGTGAAACGTTCTTCGAACATTTATAAACGAGCATTATTGAAAAAAGAGCCCAGTCCTGGGTCATCTCTAAAAGCTGTGTGCATTTAGACCGATGGGTGGTGAAGCCATGTTGGGCAGGGTCAAGTAAGTGGTTTAAAATTAAAAACTCATTTAAGTAGTTAACTAAAACTTTCTCAAGCACGCAGCTTGGTATCGAGCATTGTAAAACTGCCCGGTAGTTCTCAGCATTCGTTTTCGAGTCTTTCTTGTGGACAGGGGTGATGAGACCGAGTCTAAAGAAATCGGACACAGCGTCGTCGTTATAAGATCTTTCAAAGATACGTTTTTGTGGCTCGGCTAAAAATAACGTAAACTTTTGTAAAAATTTTGAAGGAATGTTTTTAGGTGTAAAACTAGTCTTCGCCTTAAGACCGAAAAGAAGTAAATATATTGCAAACTCAGCAAAGGTAGCCAAGTGGTCTTGATGAGAAATGTGTGTGGGTTGTTTGCCACTGGAGTGTCGGGACCGGACGCACAAAACAGGGTATACAAATGTTCAGCGAGAATCTCAGTTCTCTTATGAGTCAGTAACAGCCACCGTATGGCCTTATTTGATGGGGGCAGAGAGTCAGTTCCCTTAAATCGTGAATGGAGTCAATCACACTGGTCAACCAGCGGAGTAAACGAGTTCAATAACAATGAACAATAGTCAACACATTTGGTGTACATGACATTTACATTTGGACGGTCCATAAAAGAGTTAGTCTAGTTAACATCCATTTGTTTGTAATCGAGCCGACCATTCGACGGCACTATGTCACTAAAGGCACGTACAATATTAAAACATATAGCGCGATGATCGGGTTTTATGGGAGGGGCACAATAGCCACAACTTCAATTGTAGGAGATCAAGTATTGATCCAGACGCATGAGTAGGCAAGTGAATTAGCTGGGATAGCCCATTTGCCAAAACAGCAGGCTCTAAATTTGGATTCCACAGAGTCGTTGAGAGTACGCTGAGATTGCCAGTCAATTTTTCGGGAGGCGGAAGTCACCGACCAATATGACTGGACAGTCTATTTGACAACAGGTGTTTATAATGATACATGCTTCATCTATGCGACTCACCCTCTGAAGGCTGTCCCCCGAGGGAGATGCATCGCAGCAGACAAGACAAAAGTTGTCTTGTTTGGAAACTAAGTCAACAGGAATGAATCCGGCAAGCTAAAATCTGCGGTTACTCCGCATATCGAGTTTGGGACGAGTACACAGACGCCTCCTTCACGCGAATCTCTGTCCTTACGAAACACTCTATATGTATTGCGAAAGCTAATTTCAGCATCACGTATGCTTTCGTTAAACCATGTCTCACATAGTAGAACAACGTTATGTAGCAAACACTAACTTCTTAGTGCATCATCAATTGCACCTGGTTTGGCAGCTGACCTAGAATTCAGTAGAGACAATTAATTGATCGCCGGAAATCTTCGCCCGCCGGCTCCATATCAGCTGATGTGGGACACGGCTGATTTTCGGCAACATCACCGTCAAACTGCGATTTAATCATTTCAGGCGCGACACGGCCAAAGTACGGCTTAATCACCGTGCCGTGTGGCGAACGCTTTGGGTCAAGAGCAGTTCGTTCATTATTCTCAGTGACGAACCGACAAAACGACAAATAATGGCTGTGAGCTGTATAAAGTTGCCATTTTGCAAGGGCTGATTTTAGTTTAGGTTCAATGATATTGTACATCTCGGCGGCAGTGACGTTGGGTACGAGATACGAGACAAGAACACTCTTTCCTTTGTCACTCGTGCGACTGACGGAACAAGCCCTTAGGAATATATATATATATATATATATATATATATATATATATATATATATATAAATCTCGCACTGTAAAAACAATAAATCCAAAGATTAAAAACGTCTTTTATTTGACGTCCGGGCCTTCATCCGCCTGCTCTCTCTGGCCGCGCGTCAACGATGCCCAGTGTGCTTATGTTGTTCTTGCGGCAGCGGTTGACCAACAACAACCAATTCGGGGAAAGGCGCGAAATTCAGCCAAAATTCGTTGCTGCTGGTGTTGTTATTGTTGTTGTTGTTGCCATTGCTTCTGCTGTTTTTGTTGCCGTCGTCGTCGCTATTGTTGTTGCCACCGCAGGCCTTGCTATGATTGGCAGAGGTGTCGGCATTGGTGTTGTTGTTGTTACTACACTACAATCTGTCGGCTGTTGGCTAAACTAACCAATGTTGGCGTGTTGTCTTTAATATTATTATTATTTGACCGTTATATAGCTATCTATCCGACTGGCGAACGAGCCAATGGACCAGTCCACTCTATTCGTCTATGATGAAGATGTCGTCGTCGTTGTCGTCGTCGACAACACATACCGCTGTGCCCGAGCGCACCCCGACACCGCCGCAGCCAAGCAAGCAGGCAGCCGCAAGTATTCGCTCACAAACGCCAAGATGGTCGCCAAGATGAAAAATGACCTCGAGCAAAAGGCAAAATTAGCCAAAAAATGCCATGCCTATCTCGACCCGCACGTACCAGCTGCTGCTGCTGATATTGCTGCCGCCGCTACCTCGCCTCTGGCTCAGTGGTCGCTCGTCAAGCTCGGAGCGGAGCGGAACAACGAAACGCTGGTTGTGAATCAGTCAGGACAGGATGTCCGTGTGAGCCAAGCCAGTCGATTGAAATTGCTGACTGTTATTGTTGTTGTTGTTGACAGTAGAGACGACGAGCCGCCACTGTCGAGACTGTGATGACTTCGAGGTTCGTTTGGTTTCACTCATGGCCGTTATCAATCAGTATTGGACGAACGACATGTTTGTGCGCTAACGTAACGCCATGCGAGAGGCCGTCAAAGGGACGACGCACGAAGTCGCATACTTACTTCGTGGCGGCGGCGGCATACTTAGGCCATCTGCTACTGAGCGGAAGCAGGAGACGCGAGAAGTGGAACAAAATGGGAAGAACGAGGACAAACAGACGTTTTAATTACAGCTCCTCTGTATTTCAGGCTCTCTCTCTCTCTCAGCCTCTCTCGTTAGGGTGACCATTTAGTTAAATAACCACATCCGTTCTCCACCTACGAACGATTGAGACCCAACAGGAGTTTGTCGTGCGCTGAACACGGCCCGTCGTTTGTGTCCTCTCTGTATATATATATATATATATATATATATATATATATATATATATATATATATATATATATATATATATAAAGAGAGAGAGAATAATATTTATTTATTCTTCCAAAGAGTTTTGTTCCCTTAAAATAGATCCCGCCCAGTGCAGTGCACTTATGCCACTACCAATTAAGAATCCAAACATTTTACATATTTAACCGTGTATTTCGGAATCGAGTTATTCCTGCGATGTTTTTGTTTACCTCTTCTACAGTCTCGAAACGTTACCCATTTAATTGTTTATCCCTGGGAACAGGAGCAAGTTGCCCGAAGCCAGATCAGGCGAATAGGAAGATTGCCTAAAAATACGTGGAAGTTGATTTCCTTATAGTAGAAAGGTAGTCAAAAGTATCTTGGTGTTGGATCTGCTCTGCCTAAAGTTCTTCGATCGACTCTCTTCTTGTAAGCACCACTGGAAGGATTGAGGTTTGATCTCAATGAGGTTATCATATACCATTGACTCGTTTCATATAATCACTTTTAGAAGCAGTCCAGGGTCTTCTGCTACCGTCTGAAAGTTCAATTCGGACATTTCCTGACGAGCGTTCATTTGCTCGAAATTCAACGTTTTTGGAACGAAGTTCACTGCGAGTCTTCTGACGCACAACATATCGGTTAAGACAAGATTTTGTAATATCAATCTAATCCACAAGTTACCTCCAATTCCTCAACTTATTAATCCGACTATCAGTTAGCTAGTAATCGCCAAATTACTATCTCCCTGATAGTAATTTGACGATTCGGTCTCTTCACGTTCGTCGTGGAATCGAACTTGGTGCAAAATCGATACTTTTCCATTTTCGGCTCTATAAAATCACTGAACATCGTTTATTCACTACTTTGAATCAAATTTAAACAATAAACCAAATATGGTCTATGTGTTGCTGATGAATGGCTCTTCTGAGCAAAACTAACGGGAATACCTTGATTGTTTCTGTTTAAGCAACACAATTTTTTTTTAACAGATGAACAGATTTATTGTCATAGGCATACAATTATGGGGAATAAAACAGTTTCTACGGGATCTCCGGAAGCCCTGCGGCTGACGGAAGAGACCCTTCCACGGCCGCGGCGTTGCCGCGTTGAACCTCGATCGATATGCGCTGCAACAGGTATTCGCTAGCTCGGGGGTCCTGAGTTGCAGCGATGACTTTCCGGCCCAGTTCTTTAATAAACTTTATAGACTCCGGTCCGATCGGTCCAAAGGTCTCTATGGCAATCGGCTGAACTATAAATTGCGATGATAGTTCCTGGTATTTCTCGTATATTAGCAACACAATTGTTAACCCTATTTATATATACACACGTTCATATACATATTTGTATGCACACGTATATCAAACCACTAAATAGCGGTTCTAGTAGCTATTCTCGTTTGACCGGCTTGCAGAGTTACGGTTAAACGAGCCAAAGGGCTTTTTTGGTATTTTCATCGAGCTTGCAAGAGAGCATACATTAATCAGCCTAACAGATTTACATGATGAATGGTCTCATTCCAATCATAAGATAAACTCGAAAGTACTATTTCCACTTTGAATGCCTTCATTAACAAAAGTCCCTAGCACGAATTCTATATATAGCTGAACTTCCAGTAAATCTGTACGAAAACAACAGCGGTTAGCTCCTCCCATTAGCCTGATCTCTCGACTCTCTTCGGTGTTTTTGTCAGCGCTCAGAGGAGGTTTTGATGTGATCCACTACGGAAGAGTTGGCTTCAGTGAAATGTGTAAAGATCCTTCCTTAGATATCTGGAATTATACGAGGTCACACACATAGAATGGATTCGTTTATTCGCACCTAACTGCCTGTCGCCGCTACATGAAACGTGCCCATGAGGCCGCATAGCCTCACCGAAAACGACATAATGAACGGCCTACTTGCCCTCTTCTTGAGAAGGGCAAGAAGGATCCTTTTTTAGGGAAAACTTTATAATTGGCGATTGGATAATGAAATGAGGCCGTCCGGGCCTAATGTCTGACGAAACAAGGGCCCGGGGCAGGGTCGAACGACACGGCTTAACAACAGGTTATAAAAGCAGGTCTTTATGCCAAAAGGACCACGCTGTGTGTGTCTCCTTTAAGACCGGGCGGGGGAGTGGTACACTGTACACTTTGGCAAAACAAGGAAACGGCTAACACCAGTGAAAAGTGCTGCCAACAGGTTGATAGTGTGAAGCACGCCATCGTCGAGAAGCGTTCCGAACTGTGCAATGGTAGATGCGTCGTATTCCACCATGACAACGCGCGCGCCAACACGCGTCGGTTGTGGCAGTCTTCCGCAATTTCCGGTATTCTAATGGGACTTCTACCACACTCGCCCTACTTCTTCGGAACATCATCTAATCTACTCACTTCACCACCATTATTTAAAAGGGGAAAACTCCAAACGTTTTTGCAGTATCAAAGGCCACCTTCGCCACGTTCTGCATAGAAACTTGGAAAGCTCTGTGTGGACATGAAATCTCGTCAAGAAAGCGTTGAACGAACATTACAAATGAAGGTAGTATATATATAAATATTATTTTTAGTTTTTCCCGTAAGGCTAATGCCCATGTACGGTTTTTTTCATGTCATAGCTGATTTTTAATCCACTCCGGCATTTACCTTGTCTAAATTAGAAACCATGCAAACCAATTTAAGAGTGGCCGGTCTGGGTCTCAAACCCACCCCTCCCGAATGCCAGGCAATGGCTTTGCCACTAAGCCATCTTGCTCGAATATATATATATATATATATATATAAGGACATTGCACATAAGGAAACTAATTCAAATTTTGTTTTATAAATCTTATCTTGTTAATCAATAAAGCCCCTTAATGGAATGTCCCCGATGAATTTCTTGACAATGTGCAGCATTCTTCCATGAGATACTCATCATTGTTTGCGCCCACTAGAAGTCCATGTCAACTTAACACATCTTAATTTCCCACTTCAGCAAATTATCATAGCACTTGCGCGTTAACCACATAATTAAGTGACTTTTCCACACATTTTCACGCGTTTTAGGAAACGGTGTTGCGCCAGTTTCAGCAGTTTCACATTTTCTTGAAGTCCGACAAATATCTTCCAGATCAGCTGATCAACTATGAAGCCAAACTAGAATTGTAAGGGGATGCGCATAATGTCTTATGTACATTCAATGTGTATTTGAATTTAAAAAATGAAATTCTGAAATAGTGTAAGGTAGAGTAATGAACCAAATCAAAATCCCTGAGGAGTCCCCAAAGACGCACGTGCCGCTTTTAAACCAAGGTGTGACTTAAATCTTGTAATGTCGATTTATATCAAAATAGGTTCAACACAGGTGCCACTCGAGGGCTAAGCTTGGTATACTTGGTCAAAAACACATGATATGTTAAAATGCAGTAAAAAGCGTGCATTTTATTCTTAGCAATAGCCTAATCGTGCATTATTTAGAACTGTTGCGTGCTGGTTAACTTCTCGACAAAGTCGTGCTGATTGACATCAAGCATCATATATATATATATATATATATATATATATATATATATATATATATATATAATACATATATATCCTATATATATTCTACATGATCGTTTACCAGACGACGTAAGGCCCTAGGTAGCTATAACTAGAATTATACAGAAACTAAAATTAAAATCTGTGTGAGGTGGGCTTCATAAGGATTTTAATTTTAGTCCATATGACGCGCTCAGCCAGTTACCAGTAAAATGGTTCAATTTATTGTGTAGTCAAATTTGCAAGCCACACACTTTAGCACGACACCTTAACTCCATACTCTAATTGATCAGCATATTCAAGGTATTTGCCTCAAGTAGCTTGCATTTTTGTTTCATTTGTATAGAATAAAATGGCATAAAGTAGAGAGGAGACAGCTCAGAATGAAGTTTACTCTACAATTCGTGCGGTGATTTCAAACTGCCGAAAACTACAAGTTTGTCTTGAGCAAGCTTGTTCTATGCGCCTATGGAAATTTTGTTCAGAGTCTGTTGAATCCCAGAAGGCTTCCAAGCCCGTAGGGGACTTTTTAGCATTATACTTTTAAAAAAATGAATCCTAGAAGACAGTTCTGAGTGGTTGATACCGTTAGCCTGATAAGTTTAGGGGCGTTTTTACCTTCAAGTGCTAGTACGTTTTCTTTTTTATGTGTCAATCTCATATGTCGCCGTATAGAGACATAACCGCATCTCAATAGAATTAGCCGTCTTTTAAATTTCCATAATTTGTCAAGTTCAAATAATGAGTGCTCTACGCAGGTGCGATACGCACATACGCGTGGTGTATACGTCCCTACGATGAATAAGTAAAAATACAGCATAACATTTTAAGATCTCCGTGTCAGTCCTGCTAGCGAGGCTACTACGTGGCACTCACTACTAGCGACAGGTTTTAGATATACAGATGTCACCTGACTCGTCGAAGTTCGACGAGTCGAAGCCCTCACCGGCAGAGTGTATGGTAGTAATTTCCTGCCCCCTGTCCAGGTCCAAGGTAGATCTCGGCACAGATCCTAACGACAAAATTATCTAAAAGGGTTCTTAGGAGAGTATTTGGCAGGACAATGAGTTATGCACCAGTACCACTGGTCGAAACCGCTCTAAGATGTGCTTTGTCCGTCTCCTCATTTGCTGAATCAATAAGCTTGGCTAGCAAATATCTTTCAGGTTCGATCTGCAAGTTCGAGCCTTTAAGCCGGGTGGGTAGTTCCCGTGCGAGCCAAGAGCCCTTCTTTGGAATTTTTTATACCGCTTTTGAATCGTTCGATAGGTGGGGGATCCGGTATTTCTGACGCCTTTTCTAGAGTGCGCTAGGCATTGAAGCTACCATCTCTTGCCTGCGACCGAAACAGCGTCTGGAATGCCTAGACCTTTCTTCGCCACAAGTAAGAGGGCTTGTCTGTAAGCGGCCCGTACCAGATGTAACGGAACGAGGAAAGAGATTTTAGCATCCCACGGAGCAGGTTGTTCACCCAAGCTGCCAAGCAGCAGAATCTCGAGAGAAACAAGCCCCTCTGTGTACCTGGAAGGCTCAGGTGACTGGACGATCTTAGCTTTTACACCCAACGAGATATCAACTTCCTTTGCGTCATCTTGCAGTAGGATACCCAGTAGTTTAAGAGTGATTTACTAATTTTGTTGCAGTCAGAATAAAGGTCGGTTATGACTTTGGACTGAGTAGTAGGATATGTTCGATCCCGGCACACGAAAAAGGGGCTTGTTTGGCTAGCTGTTACATATAGATAGGCTTACTCTTATACATAGAAATCACCGCTGAACATTTAAGGGCTTCCGAGTAAACCTCATATAAGAGTGGAGCGATCAATGTACCTTGAATAACACAGTGATGCGAGTGACCGATGGGGAGGGAACTCCAGTGGGTTTGCAGTAGAATTGTGTATATCTCTAATCGTTAACCATATTTAACAATTGCTTGTTTAGTTCCTTAGCAATCTGTTTTTCGTCGGCTAGTTTGCGGCTAATTTAGCAAGTGAGTGCAATCATGAGCGTCCACATATGTTGCGCAGGTGCGGTTGTACATGTTGTGTTGGAGTTTGTGTACCATATATTTGCGTTCGTAGTTTGTGTACCATATATTTCGTTCCAGTATAAGACGGAACGGTATACGAATGTACGTACATTCACGCATATTTTTTTTGAGCCGAGCAGCGCACGCGAGTACAAATCATGTCGAATGCATAATAGCTTTGTACTATTTGAATTTCGGGCTTTACGAAAACAGATATCGTTGCGTGGTGTCGTACTGGCAGACCCGTATCCCCGTTCCCCTGCATGAACCTACTAAGTGTTTGCAATTTTTAAGATAGAATATACGAAAGCGTATCGAAAAGTTCTGATACATATTTATAAATAAGAATATTTTTTATCTTGCACAGTATTTGTGTCCCCTTCAAAATAGCTCCTGCCCGCTGCACTGCACTCATATCAACTTATTTCTTATTTTTGGAAAAAAATTAAACGCGTCTTTCGGCATCGAATTGAGTGTATCCTGTGATTTTTTCGGCGAATAAGAAGGTTGCGAAAATAAAGTCGAATTTTTCATTATCAACTCTATTTACCGTACAACCAGATGGAAAAGGAATCGTGAAAGATTATTTCCTTGTAATTGAAAAACTGATCTGTTCTATCCGAATTTTTTGGATCGGCTCTCTCCTTGGAAGCACCACTGAGAGGATTGAGCTTGGATTTCAATGTCGTAACCATATACCTTTGACTCATCTCCTATAATTGCTCTCTAAACCAATCCAGGATCTTTTGCTACCGCCTGAAGTTTCAATGCGAACAATTTCCCGTCGGGCGTTTCTTTGCCGGAAATTTGACGTTTTTGGAACGAGTTTCGCTGCCAGTCTTCTGACGCATACAATATCGATCAAAAGTGTTACAACTGATTCATAGATTTCCAATTCCTCAGTTATATCCCTGATAGTAGCTCGGCCATTGTTGAGTTTATGATATTACGAACTTTTCGACGTTTTCTTCTGTTATTGGCGCCAAGAGGCCTTCCCGAACGGGGACCATCTTCGATTTCTTATGTCCGTCGCAACGATCGGCGGTGTAAGATTCAAGCAGTGTTTCGGGACACTGCTTGTTCAACTTAAGCAGTTTGTTACATCTCCACCGTTTTAGAACACGTGTCCTTTAACACAGAGCTTGATGAAATCATCCCAACAGGCGCTTTGGAGCTTTTCCTGGTAAGGACAGTAAATATGTTTGGTGGATTATCTGTAGCATACCAATCGTTCGTCACTGTACCATCTTCTTCCAGGTAGATCATCGCCACAATTTTACCCATGGAGGAGATGACAACCATCACCGTGCCAGTCAACCGTTGGCAGTTTCAATTTTGTAAGCGGAAGCTGTTCAACGCCTGACCCTCTGATTTTCGAATTCATTGATTGAAATATCCGGTTCGATATTTTTTGGTACTATTAATACAAACTCCTCAGATATACCATTGCTTAATTCGTAATGGTCGACCGAAGCTCTTCTAAGCGCGTAATCCTCGCGGGAATTTGTCCAAAATAACTGTACGTAGCCATATTTCGGAGTACGGCTGTTATGCCACCGACATCCTCGTGTTCGCCATTTTGTCGCACCGCTGTCGTTGAAGAAGCAATTCACGTTTCCTACCTAAACATCAACAAAGATAGAGCTATCCGCAAGTGTGGTTGGATTTATTATAACCCCACTACGTGGGAAATGCGAAAACTGTCTTAGGTACCCATGTATATGCATATATAGTGGGCTATTTGTGTTTCCCTAAAGCTAACTGTGTATTTACTTATCTGCGTATGCACTGCATTCATGCGAGTAGCCGCTACGTATATTAAAAAAAGCGCACGCATGAGCTAACATTAACTGCCTCAGTAATACTCGCCTTTATTTCTCATATTCTAAAATACAGCCGTTTGCCGCCTGAAGTAAGCCATCATGGGTGTTTTTTTGTTTCATAATATACATAATGTTTCTATGCAAATAGTATAATGTCATCTCTTCTGTTATTGTTATTTTTGTCGCTGCTGCTGCTGCCTCGTGTCTGCTGCTGCTGTTGATGCTGATGCCGTTCTCGTCATTACCGTTATCTCAATTGTCCTTTTGCTGTTGTCAGTGCGCGCTTCTGGCCTGACGCCATTTACTCGTGATGCACTTTTCACAATTTTCTCCTTTTCTCCCGCGTCCCGACCGCATATGCTTGCCGGGAGATGTCTCCCAATCGAAAATGTGTATATATATATATATATATATATGCTGCCGCTCTAAGCGCCCCTGATGTAAAAGGGTGACATGTGTATTTAGGTATACACATGCCAAGCGAACAATAAATCAATCAATCCATCAATATATGGGCAAGTGAGTGCTTGTTACAACAACTGTCCATCAGTGTCATGTACGCACTTGTGTACATGTAGGAGATTTTGTGTACTATATATTTGCGTTGGTCCTACGTGTGTACGATTTAAGGTATACGAACGTACATACAATATTCGAATCCTCGCCCTTACAGCCCCCCTCCCCCGCCCCGCCACCATTACGGGTGAACCAACGACCTACCTAACTATCCAACGATGCTTTTTTACCAAAAGTCACTTATCAACGCCGTACCGGATCTAGCGGAGATCTTGTAACTTTCCGCCCTCCTCGATGCGGTGCAACCACACAATCATCTGTCCCCTTAACAACACATACACGCGCACATGCACACAGACACACCCGCACACAATAAATTCGTCGACGAGATCTCGGCTAGTGGCGATATTATAAACAGGTCGGCAAGTAGACTATGTAGGTATATATATATATATATATATATATATATATGTATATATATATATATATTATATATAGTGCTTAATGATGCAATCGCGCAGTAGTTGCACGTTTCCTGATAGCAGCCTAGTAGCAGTAGTATGTTTAAACAGGTAACCCGGGCTGCTGTGGCGGCTTGATTGGATCGTACATGGGTAATATAATAATAATAATAATCATGATAATTATAGTAGTAGTGAGAAAATGACGATCAATGACGACAGCGACGTTAAGATAAAACAACGACGTATCTGTCGTTGTAGATGCTCCTATCGAATTCGCTGCGTCCACTATCAGGCAAACACGTATATACAGTGATGCATCCATCGTCCAGTGGCTACTGTTGCTGTTGTTGTCTGTATCGTTGGTATGGTCAACCTCGTTCTCGGTGAGCGTTTTTAATATGTTTTTTCATGTTACTGCCGTCCCGACCCAGTAAATCTGGAACTTGATCACAAAAATATCCAAATATTTCAATACAATATTATTTTTGCGCTTTGCTTGCCATCCGCACGACTATGGACGTAGCCGTCATCTTTGCCAATCTTTCCGCGGTCCCGTAATCATCATCCAGCCCAGTCGTCGGTAACTGGGTTTGCTGGGATCCAGCCTAGAGACTCCATCTTTTAGTCCCTTCTCTCGTCTTCTCGTCCTCCACTCCCACTCGCCTATCCACATAGCACTGTCAGTTGACACGTAAATGGCCAACTCGACTAAACCACTACGTAGACTTCCATCATGCGGATGCCTTGGAACTTAAACACTATATTGCTCCCAAATCCCGTCCCGTGTGTCTCCTGATTGCTCATCTGTGTGAAACACAATGATTATGATATAAAGTAATGGAGAAAATTTAACCAACAATACTCCTAGACGCAATAATAACAGAACTAATTGTAAATGCTAATCAAACTAGCACAATTATTGTATATACTTTCATTACATGCGGTGGCTCGCCCCAGTCACAGATTCGAACTCTACTTGGTATATATATATATATATATATATATACACACAATTAGACGGCAGGCGAAAGCAGCATTTGCACCTAACTAGGACAACTTGCGCAACAAGTGTCAGCTGCAACAACAGATGCGTGTTGTTATTGTAATTGTAGTTGTTGTTGTTGTTGCTGGAATCCGGATAGCGGTGTCATTGCTTCGTGTTATTGTTGCTGAGGTTTTTGCGATTATCGGTTCTCAGAGGAGAACAAGACGCCGTTGTTATCTCGTTGGCGCAGACTTCCACGAGCAGCACGTCGCTTAACCCTCGTGGATAGTCTGCTGCTGCTCCATGTGAAGCAGAACTCGGACGGTCTCCAGCGGCACCTGTATGTTGCCGTGCACCGGCTGTAGCAGAGCTTGGCCGTCCTCCTGCTGCAGAAGCTGGACGCCGTCAGCAAGCGAGAGCTCACCACTCGACGTGCACGTGCCCAGTACCTGTCCGTCGGCGAGCACGATCTGCTTGACCATCTGGCCGCTGGCGTCCAGTGCCAACGCGAGTGCTACCGTCGCCTCCCCCTCGCCGATAACGGCGGTCACCGTCGCTGTGGTCGTCTGCTCCTCTTCCTGGCCCTGACCTTCGTCGGCTCCCGCTGGCTCGTCGCCCTCAAGAATGGCCTGCTCAAGGGCTGCTCCTTCTTGCAGCAACGTCTCATCCTCCGTGTCCACCTAAGCACACGGAGAGGCGACAAGCGAACCCGTCAGTCAACAGTAACAAAACATAAGCTTCCTAACAAAATGTTCTAGCCCTATATATATATATATATATATATATATATATATATATGTGTGTGTGTGTGTGACTTATATCACCTTCAATAATGCGGTAGAGCAGTTCCGTTGACTCGACTTTTAGAACCGTGATGAATATTCGTATATGTGAATGTGTGCTCTCTCTGTACGCGCAATATTGTAAACCAACCATCGGTTAATAAAGCTATTATATATGTTATATATATATATATATATATATATATATATATATATATATATACATCCCTGTCTGTTTGCGGTCCATACTAAAGATACATGTTCCTACGTACGAACGTTCGTGCGACAGCGCATAATGACCCAACATAGTAGTTCCCAACAAACCATATACGTTCATACATATTTTTCTTTTAATAATAGTGTATAAAAAAACACTCGAATTCCCCCGCACGCCTAGTATAGTATATACAAATAAATATATCTACGCATCTGTAAATATCCTATACGATGTGGACTAGTTTCGAACGCAGTCGTGGAAATACTTTCATAAAAATGAAATCCCACCGCACCTCAGCACAGCTGACCTCTCGGTAGAATGGCGCTTCCGCTGGAGATAAAATTGAGTTTAGAATCTTTGACAAAACGCAGCCTTTACCAGCCTCCTCAGGCATCCCTGCGGCATTTCCCTGCAAGTATTCGTGCCAATGCGACCATCAGAACGTTCCCTCTTAACTGCCGGAAGGCCAACAACTAAACGTTCCTCTGCAAGTATTTTGTATCCCTGTGTTTGCCATTCATACCCGTGACGTGCAGATGTGCGAAAACTCATGCGACAGCGCATAACCCACACCAGTAGTTCCAAGGGAAACAGAACTACACATGTATAACGACTATCCGCCATAGAAAGTGCTCAAATATAACCCTGCACGACCAAGGTACTACTTTAGTTATTTTTAATTGTCGTGGTAATACGAAGGCAGCTCTAGCATTAAAAACCGCGCGTTCCATCCCAGCGCGACCTCACGGCAATGAAAGCGGGAAATGATTTATGACAATTGAGCCTAACTGACTAAGCTGATCTTTGAGCAGGACGCCAGCAAAAAGCCGTCACGTCTAGATGACGAGCACAACGACAAAATCTAAGTAGACCTAAGCGCGTCTTCTCATTCGCGTTATTCTTCGGAGTTTTTCATATTTAGTGCCGTAATCCCCCTTCCACTTTAAATAAACTGCAGTTTTATAAAAGAAAATTGTTTGAGCGCAGCAAACGTGTCCTTTCTTCTATTCAATCACAGGAACTATGGAACTAATCGCTGCCCGGCGGCAATATCTACCTTCAATAAAGGGAAAAATAAAAACGTTTATGATGAACAAACTTGATATACTATCGTTTGCATATATATATATATATATATATAACGCTAAGGAAATAAATCGATTTAAATCATTAACAAATGCAGATTGTTCGCGTAGCGAGTCTAACCTTTGCTGACATGTGTTGTAACTGTTGTGGATGGTGCTGTTGTAGCTGTGGCTGGTGTGCCATTGTCGTTACGGTCGAGGTGGGTACGGTAGTGGCTGCAGTTGATGACGTCGCTACAACACTTGATGCGTCCTCGCGGCCATCTTCCATGAGACCGATCCCCGTGGAAGCGACGCCGGCCGACGCCTCAACCTGACCATGAACTAGCGCGCCATCAGCCTCACTGACTTCATGCTGTTGAGTCACGTGCTGAAGCGACACAGGAGTTACGGTGCCGTCCTCGTTGATGACCACCGGTTGCCCATTCTCGTCTTCGTACACTTGCCCAACAACGAGACTCACCTCCTCCTGAGAAAGAGAAACAGCCATCCCATCATGTACGCGCATGCGTTAGTAGAACTCCAAATTACTCCGAACCAATGACGAAATACTGATTGGCTATCCTTATTTTTGATTGATAGCCAAATATCGAATTAAAACAACAGAATTGGGCAACCACATATAGTACAACGACGGCAGCAGCAAGACATCTTACAACAGTTAGCCGAATTTTTCTTTCGACCAAATGAAGGTAATATAGGGTTTGGTATATTTCTTAAAATATGGGATAGATGCTGTCTCGTAAACCTAAAAAAATATATAATTAGATAAGTAAGATAGACATGACTCATAAACACCTTAAACCCGCTAGCAAAAACAAAAAAGTAACCAAAGCTAGAAAAAAGTTCGTTTTATAAAAATATGTGTCATGCAGTCACGACAGAGACAAAGATCTGCAATTTCCACTCGAGCACGCATACACATATAGACATACATGTAAAATAAACTTCAATCAGTAGCAGCTCTGTTTTTGTTTAGGTACCTAACAAACCATCCAACGTGAATACCGCCACATGATTATATATACATATACAGGCTTTTGTCATTACTTGCACAGTTGATGAGCTTGATTATGACCACATACGCCGAGCATATGTTGGTAAATTCCCCGTTCTTGTCGACAAAATAGTATGTTAAGATAGGCGATCAACAATTGCTTGCAGGGTGGAGCGAGAGCATACGCACGCCCACTGTAGGTTACTGCCAACATTCGTTCATATATGACTACTTAATACCTCTTCTTCCATCGTAGTTTGCTGAAGATGCTGACTGAGCTGATGTTGTTGTATCTGCAGCTGGTGATGGTGTTGTTGCTGCTGCTGTTGTTGTTGTTGCTGTTGTTGTTGTTGCTGTTGTTGTTGTTGCTGTTGTTGTTGTTGCTGCTGCTGTTGTTGTTGCAGTAATTGCTGCTGCTGTTGCAGTTGCTGCTGTTGTTGTAGTTGCTGCTGCTGTTGTAGCTGCTGCTGATGATGTTGTTGCTGTTGTTGTTGTTGTTGCTGCTGCTGTTTAAGTTGCTGAACTGTAACCTGCGACACGGTGATTTGTTGATGAGGCGATTGTTGCTGCTGATGTTGTACAATTTGCACCTGATGAGGATGATGATGCTGTTGTTGTTGCTGTTGTTGTTGTTGTTGCTGCTGCTGCTGCTGGAGTAGCTGCTTTTGCTGCTGCTGCTGTTGTTGTTGCTGTAATTGCTGTTGTTGTTGTTGTTTCTGAAGTTGTTGTTGCAGCTGCTGTTGCTGTTGCTGCTGGATGTGCTGTGCTGGAGTAACGCTTTGTGGTGTGAGCAGCGAAGTGTTTCGGATCGATTGCGGCGTAACTCGTGCGATTCCCCCGCCACGAGGATTCGATGCTCCACCAGAATGCTGCAACCGCATACGTGTATTGGTGGTTATTATTATTGCTGTTGAGAATGTCCACAGTTACTTTCTGTAGAACCGCATCTTGCTTGCAGAATAGAAGGTGAAATGAAGTGGTCTCAACGCTATCCGAAGTGTACTTTAGTAGTAGACCGGAAAATGTTACCAGATATCTTCTCGTACCCTAAAATGCCATTCCTACAAGAATGACATTGGCCCTGCTTTTGCCAGTGGTAGGTTCACAAGCGATTATGCGCAGGAAGAGTTACTCTACTGAGATGGAAACATGCCTGCAGAGCATGCTGAGTTTAAGAGCGCTAGCATATTGCCAGCCAGTGCATTGAATTAATCACAACCGTGTAGTTGCAGAAGCACAGAAAGTAGGTAATAATGTGGTCTGTTTCTTTCCTGCAGTGTATGTACTATTCATGTCCGCAGGGCGTGGCAGTGCAGGTCGCCTACTCCTCTGGTGTTAATACTGGTGATCCTATATACCGTAAAACTAACTATGTACTTCTAAGACACAAATGCGGTCCCGACAAGATAACTGGTGCAGCAGCGGTACCCGCAAACCACCCAGAGTCTACGAATAATCATTAACAGATCAATATGGCCTTGTTGGACAAATACTTGTCAAACTTCTAAATGTCGAGTAGCAGTATCATTGTGTTGGCATTGTTTTCACAGCTTCTGCGTACACGATATATGCTATCGCTCGCTACTGTGGTCAGTAACTAAGTTAATAAGCATAATTATTCCACAGTCCTACTGTTAACACATTAGTAACTATATTGCACATTATTTCTACCCTGCATATGTATAAATCTGAACCACCGCGGCATATTTTCACTCTTAATGATACCGTACGGCGTGTCACCTAGGGAAAACTCCATAGCCTGTAGCCGTTCGCCCTCGTAGGTCTTGTCCATTTTTGACGCACTGCCTCTTGTTTGCGTTTGTCAGTTAATTCCGTTCTCCATGGACATTAACGTTAGCAGAATATTATAGCTAGAGTCAGCGCGTTTATCACTGCCGTACTGCGACAGTAGACGAGCCTATAACCAATAATCCTCAGAGGTGCCGCCAAAAAAGGCGAATCGAAAGAGCCCAGAGTTTTTCCGCCTGTCGGCGATGACTAAAGCATTGAAGTGAATAACAATGCTGGCTAACAATTCTACCGCTTTCCGACCAGTGTCGGCAAAAACAAAGCTCGACGTAAAGTATCGACACGTAGAGAACAAGTGTCAACGCAGCAAGCAAACCGGTGTGGCTTACAACAACAACATCATCAACCACACGATAAAGTCATTAGCAAGTAGTTACCCGAAGCAAACTGGTGCCGGGCTGTGATCGGTGGGCAAAGATAGTGCCGCTGCCGCCGGTCACGCCGCGTGGTGTCGCCCGGGGCGCTGCCGTTACTACACGGAAGTGAGGTTTAGGCGAGCTGAGAATGTTTGGAGCCGGCGTGACGCGGCCCGGCGTCATTGTCACGGTCGATTGTGGCTGCGGTATGTAGCTCTTGACGTTGCTCGCGCGACGCACAATTGATGGTGGCGCCATCACCCCGCTGCCGTGAGGCATGGACGCCCGTGACGACATGGTCACTGCAAACAGTCCAACGACGATAAAACGAAAACGAAAAAAACGATTAGTCAAAGAAAGCTGTGGACGCGTCACACGAAAGGGCGTCAAACGGGCAGATTTATTACCCGGTTTATCAGGATCAGCAGATTTACCAGAATCACTGGGCCAAATACGACAAAGACAACAAAACAAAAGGAAAGCATACTCATCATGTGACCTACATAATAAGAAGTAATAGTTGAATAATGTTGAATAAATGACGCGTGTGTGGAGTGGAATATAAGCGACAAGACCAGCCGGCTACTAACCGGAGGTTGGCCGATGGTTTACGAGGACGTTCGGCTGAGCGACGCTGCGTGGCGGGTTTCGATGGCTGTGCACGACGGGTGATGATACGTGCGCGATCACGGATCGCGAGCCCCCCGTGCCGCCACTACCGCCTGCGCCAGTGCTGACGGCACCAGTACTTGTTGGTACAGGATGGTGACTGACACTTGCTGACGGTGTTGATGTTGTAGTTCCCATGCTAGATGATGACACTGAACTGCTGGCGGCCACAGGCACCCGAATGGCTGCGCGGTGTCGTGAGCTCGCCGACGACGAAGACGATGAAGTCGCTGGAGGCCGGTACACTGGATGCGATTTGACTAGTAGATCGGCTTCGGGCCGATACGCAGCCCGATCGACTCGGTACATGCCGAGATTCTTGTTGCCTAGCGCTGCAGCAACCATCTCGTCGACGAGTTCCACCAGATCATCGCCCTGTTGCAGGCGCAAAAGTGGCACAACACATAAGTTCCACGCTGAGGTAAGAACGTGCGCGTTTCGTCGGTTTCATTACATGCTACGTTTCTCGTCCTCTCCCTGTATGCCTCTAGCTCTTTTATTAGACCCAAGTGCTCTGCACGCAAATCTTTTTGCAATCGAATTATCGTGCTTGGTTATAGATAAAGCTATCCATTTATACTTTCTCTCAGTAGATCGTGTACGGTTCGGTTACGGCATGCTGTACGGTTCACTCTAGCCATAACGGTCTATCTTGCGTTAAGTTAAGTCCCCGGCTACCTGAGACAAGCGATCGCATAGAGCACGCGGAGTTTGTATGTGCCAATTAACGCCGATAAAATTATAAAGAAAAATGTGTGCGCAAGCTTTCTTAAATTGCTAAAATCAAACTGCCCAATAAGTAACACAACGCAGTCGCCAATAGGCTAGAGTTAAATACATATGAATGCATTATTACTATTATTATTATTATTGACACCACTACAGCGACAGCAGTGACTAACCTCGGTGTCATTTGTAGGGACCATGTAGTCTCGACCGAGTCGCTCGGTCTGCTGGAGAAGCGTTTCGAGGTTCACGAGCATCAATGGAACGTCGGCGGTCGGCGGGTCACCATCCTCGCTCTTGGCCAGCAGAAAATCCCACATGCTGGTTAACTGAGCCACTCGATAGAGACACACGTCGACCACCTCCTTATCAGTGCAATGCCGTAAAGCCTCCCGGAGGCGGTTTCTTCGCCGCGTAGAGACCATATCGGCATAACTACGTCTGTAACATAAATGTCACAAGTAATAAATTACCTGCAGGACCCCGCTGACATATGCATTCATTCAATATAAAATGTTCAGGTTTTCTTTTAAATTAGATTCAGATTCAGATTTAAATTAGAATCAGGTTTTATTTTAAATTAGATTCCTTCTCCGTTTACGTTGAGATTTCGGATCAGCGCCCACGCGCACTTATATATCAATATACGTAATTTGTATAATATACGTAAAAAAACATATATATATATATATATATATATATCGGCTGGATTTACAATATGTTATCGAAGTAAACAAACGTTTAAAATACTATCTTAGCTAATCGACTGGCATTAGTAGTAGTGAAGCTATCTATTAGTGGTGTTCAAGCGTTCGCTTATATGGTGTTCCGTATGAACGTAGTGTTTTGGAAACCAGAGTGATGCGCCAATTCCCAACTCACGAAGAGAGTACGTCAATCAACAGTGTGACCAACGTGCGCTAAGCGTATCAGTTCTCGGTCACATGTTTTTATTTGGCTTTATTTGATATGGAAGGTTCCGGGAGTTACTGATGCATATGCGTGGATTACAGCGAACAGCGACTCCTGCGGGGACCCAGAAACCGATAAGCCCGGATGCCTCTCGACACCCTGAGACTCGCAATCGTGGCAATTGGCAATGCCATGAAATGGTCATACGTATCTTACTTAAATGTGCATAACTAACTTATTCCGCATGCTCGCGAGAACCGTGTTGAAAAAGAAGACTAAAAAGCTAAGCAAATGCGCTGATGGACTTACGGCTGAGCTTTGCGCCTCTCCTTTTCTTCGCGCTCCTTTCGAGCAGCCTCGGCCAGCTGCTCCTGCTGGCGTTGGCTCTCGGCGTCCTCCGGCTCCTCTTCGCTCTGAACGATCTCCTCGACGTTCATCGGCGGAGGCAGGTTGTCCGGATCGCCGTGTTGCGTCAAACGGAAGTGTTTCCGCAGTCGCAGCTCCGAGATGTAGGCGCGGTCGCACTGCGAACATCGATACGCCTTGAGCTTGCCAGTCAAGCTCAAATCGGTGCCAACTGAAATCACCGAATAGCGACATTAACGGCGATAGCGGCACCATGAGTGAACACAAATAATGGCATCAACTTTGAACACGGGCCTTTTTTAGCATATATATATATATATATATATATATATATATATATATATATATAAGTACAAAGATAACAAACACCACTAGCTATCTACGTTTATTGTAGACAGCTGATGTGGAAAGCTCCAAAGGAGGTAGCTTATTTACCAGGCGTGAAAATAAACCACACATAACGAATGAAGTGATGTGCTTGTAAGTCTACTAACCAACGAGTTTTCGGCGTTTTCTTTTAACGCCGTCCTCGCCGACCTCTACGCCTTCGATGTCCGAGTAGCCACCATCGCTTTCATCCGGTGGCGGCTCCTCGTGGAAATCCAGGTGGTGAATCCGTTTGTAGTCGCGCACCATATACTTTGGCGGCCGGCTAATTCGGCCAGAACGGGTACGAGGTACCTGCTTCTTAAGTACGTCCCGTTCTTCCTTTGACAGTGACGGGCCTTCGGGGTTCATGTCATCGTCGTATCTGCAAGCAATGAGCAAGGTGCATATGAATATATACATTTACATGTACCTTATTCATCGCTCTCTAATATAAATATATATTTTTTGTGGAGGAGGGTTAAATGCAGTTACGCACTACCGCTACGAGTAGGAAATATTGCTTTCCATATATATATATATATATATATATATATATATATATATATATATATATATATATATATCAAATGCAAAACAAACTAGTAACTTTTTCTCAACACTATGTTTAGCTAAGTTTCTTGTACCAAGTCCTACAAGCACCAGTCTGCGCGTACTTATATGCACAGCCATTAAACGTGAGTACGCTTTACCCACACACATACATACGTGTACATATAAACTTAGAACAATAAAGTCACTGACAAAAACAGACAACACACATGCTGTGTGAGATGCTGATAATAATACAAACTTTTTGGCAGGACGGCCACGGCCTTTGTAGCCTTTTGGATGAACTTTCGGCGGTTTCGTGGGTTTCGGTGCACCGCGGGCACCCGCCGCAGCGCCGGCCACGCTTTTAACGCCATCCTTCTTGTCTTTGCCGCCCGGATAAATCACACGATAGATAATCCGCGTGTTCGTCTGGGGATTGTAGACCACGGCACTACCGCCATTCTGAATCGCTTTAGCAACCTGTTGTTGCTGGAGAACATGCGCGATTTGTTGCAGCTGGTCAGGACTCAGAGTCTGCGTCGAGTGGTACGAATTACCCTGCTGAATGATCTACGCACGAGTAAGAAGGAGCAACAATATCGTCAAAAACACATCATTATGCAAGCAAAAAAAAACAAATAATATATATATATATATATATATATATATATATATATATATATATATGCAGCTAAAGCCATGTACGCAGTTTTCATTTTTCAATTTTAATAAATTCAAATTTAGTCAATAAAACGGCAGTACGTAAACCTAGCCGGCATCTACTTGTGACCACGCGCGTCTAGGTTTAGAGAGTGCACACGTTAACTTTGGAAATAATTGCCTTGCCGCTGCTTTGCCATTTCATTTTATTTTTTTATATAGAAACCTTGTCGTATGTATTATCGAATCAGCATTTTATGTTGTGGTCATTTTACGAGCTAGAAGCTCAACTTTTCGGTAACACATAACTTAGGTACTTAGTTAGCAGCAATTGTCGTACATATTAAGAAAGAATTTCGTGATTAAGCATTTTTATTTAGAGAAGTGGATGGCAGCACAAATCAAAATTAAACAAAAACGCTTACGCGAACAAAACGCAGAAGGTAATCTTTCACTACGGCAACACTAAACGACGCACGAATTAGGACTAGAATTGCTGCCCCGTTTCGCCGAATTGACTACCCTGTGAGTTCGTCCTATTTCCAAGCCACAATATTAGGCTCGGGGAAAACGAGATGTCGACCTAGGCTACTGTCGCCATAGATGCGTATTTTGATTACTTTGAGACCTCTGACTTTGTCGAAGCCACATTAAATAGAACGTCACTGCATTAACTAGTGTAGAGCTCCAAGCTCATCTACGTCAAAAACTGAATAAACATTGCAAGAATAAAAAATAAAATATTTGTTTTTTCATTTGTTTAATTCTTATGAAACCTTATGGAACGCCTTATCGCGACAGTGGGGCGCGACAATCTTCGCTAATGTGCACTAATTGCGCTAATGCGTCCAGTAGTGGTATCTCCGCAAGCCATGCGCTCGTACGCGATACCGTCGATACCTCACAAATGAGCCCAATTCTCTACTTAGCTAAGCGCTTACCATAGAACTACCTATCCATCACTGTATCGCGTACTCTAGTACTTGTCTGAGTCTACGCTTGTACTGCTGCTACTCGAAGCGCGGTGCTGCTGAAATGGCACCACGACAGCTCAACTGTGCGACACCACCTCCCGTTCTAGTGGCGGGCGTTTGTCGGACGCGAGAAACTAACTACCGCGTACATCAGTCAGTATCTGTCTTAGATTTATTTGCATCGCTGCGTCAGTTGAGGTCGCGTTGTGGTCGCTGCTTGTTACACATCACGACATTTCAAGTATAAACATTCCCAGGGCTGTGAGAATCGGAAGAGTATCGCGAGAGTTACGTTTTACGCTTACCTGGATGGGGTTGTCGCAGCTTCCGAGCGGAGGCGTATTTTCCTGTTGCTCCTGTTTCGGTACAATCGCGCCGCTAGTGCCGCTGGCGCTCGTCGAAGCGCTCGCGCTTGACGCCGCCGCCGCCGCCGCCGACGACGACGTTGCGGCGGCGGCAGCAGCAGACGGAACCAAGCTATCCTCCTCGCCGCCATGAACTTGGGCGACGGCCTGTTCGACGAGCTCGCCGGGTGTCAATTCCGGTTCGCCAGAACCGCTTGCGGCCGCTTCCCCGCTAGCGCCCGACTCCTCGAACGCCTGTTGCAGGATGTCCTGCTGAGCCGTCGCTGGGGCAGCCGCCTCTGCTGCACTGCTTGCGACACCAGCTTGCGTCGCCGTAACAGTAGCAGCAGCAGCGGCTGCGGCGGCGGGGGTCGCCGAAGAGGCTGTCGCGGCAGCGGTTGTCGCAGCGACGGGGGAGACGATCGTCGTCGTTGTCGTCGCCGACGTCGTCGTCGCCGTTGTCGTGGTCGTGGTGCTGGTGGTACCAGGGGTGCTTCCAGAGGGGGGGGTGCTGGAGGTGACGGTAGAACTCGAGACGGGTTCGTCTTGAGCACTATTATGGGCGTCCCCGCCTCCACTGGCCGCGGCCGCCATCATCTGTTGGTCGGACGCAGCAGCCGCCGTCGACGCTGTTGCTGCCGTCACTGCCGCCCGGTAGAGTGGGTCCTCGGAGGTTGCCGATTGATCACTCATCAGCACTGCCGAAGCGTCTACGGCCGCGGCGCCAACGCACAGCCGAACGTAATCAGCCACCACCGCCGCCGCCGTCGTCGCATAGTTGGCCGGCATTCGAGAGAGTTGAACGTGAACGACCGACGGCAACCGGCCCCCGAGTGCCAAGTAGAGAGGGAACGCGTCCACGCAACGCACGTCCCGAAACAACAACAACAACAAAACGTCCAAGGCGCACAGACACACACACACACAGACACAGAAAGAGAGAGAGAGAGAGAGATCGAAACAATGTGGAAACAATGACAACCGCAACAAACACAAGCGTTAGTTAGTGTCACTTGGTCAACGACGATAGGCTGGCCACCCAACGCGCGTTACGTTTGCTCAAGGCTAGACAAAATCCTCAGCGTACATTCAGCACACCGGCAGCCATAATACGAGATCGATCGGCGACACGGCGTACACTGTCATTTCTTTCTACGGGTGGTCTGGCTGACTGGCTCGCTGGCCGGCCAGTCGAACACAGTCGCTCTAATCGAAGAGGTTAAACACTGGAAAGATTTCGCCCTAGCAGCAGCAGCAGGTGCAGCTACGCTAGCAGCGTCAAATAGTCAACGTAGTGGCAATTTTAGAGATGTCTGTCTAATAATAACGAAGTTCCTGCTTCATGAGCGGCACGACAGAAGACTAGACGCATACGTCGTAGATGTGCGTCTGGTTCAGTCGTAGCTGAGAGCCGCCGGCTCAGTCGTAGTGTTAAAAAAAAACAAGTAATACGCAATATCAAGGGGGAAGGAATATCTATCTCCTTTTGCCAGAGTATAGAGGAGAGGTAGAACTGTACAGTGCGCTTAGTACGTGGTCAAAATGATGATTTCCGATGAGCCCCGCAATTATTTTCCCGACCTTCGACAACCTGACTTGCCAGTCAGCCCGTGTCCTCGTTCTATCTGTGCCAACATGTGCGCCAACCTCGACTAGGCCAGATCTCGTTCTTAGTCGCTATCAGGCTGGCTTAGTCGTAACCGCACGCTGCTTGCTACATCAATTTACATAAGCAACACCGTCGTACCTAAATAGATCTTGTGTATACGTAAGTTGTCTTGCTTGCGTAATAGGAAGCTAGTCAGTTTATCTAGATATCTTTAGCACAAACAAGATGCTACTGCTTAGAAATAGCACCGGCACAACGCTGCAACCTCGGCTGGCATTGCCACGGCACGCAAAGACCTCTACGGAAGAACGAATCGCATTGCAGTGAGCAAAATACACTATCTACTATTGCCTAGAACGGACAATTACTTTCTAGACTGACATGCTAGTCTCCTGCGCTATGCACGTCAAATCGTGCAAAAAGCATCTGAGTTCAAATTTCGAGCCGTATATTCTGAATCCCTTTTGTGTGCAAGCCGCGACATCTGTCTCCCCGATGTCTTCCTCAACACTGACTTGAATCGAAGTCAAGTCGCCGGCGGCGAACCCCACTCCACACCAGCATTTGTTTACTAACCTGTCTGCTGTGGCTCTTGTGTCTGTGGTTGCTGGTCCTGCACATTATCTGGTTGCTGCTTTTCCCGATGTTCCTGTTCATCATGTTCTGATTGCTGTTGTACTTTTTGCTCCTCCGCTTGCTCAACGTGCTCTTGCTGCTGTGATTGTTGATCTTCCTGGTGTTCTTGTTGTTGTTGCTGCTGCTCATCTTCTTGCTGTAGCTGTTGTTGCTGCGCTTCTTCCTGTTGTTGTTGTCGTTGTTGCTGCTCTTCTTCTTCCTGTTGCTGCTGAACAGCGGCTTGGTGTTCAGCAATAAGCCTTTCCGCCTCGGCGCCGGTAGCAATGATGCGTCCCTCCTCATCAACGGCCACAATTGGCGACTCCTCCTCGCCGTCATGAACATGTTGCTCAATCTGTTGTTCACCGTCCCCGCCGCCGCCCTGGATCTGTTCATGGCCCTCCTCGATTCCCTCCATCGCTTCCTGTGTAATCATATGCAATAATGTATAATATAAAATTCCTGTATAATTGCACAAATATTCAAGTAGCATCGGGCAATAACACGGTGGTGCGCCATCGTACACACGATGAGATGCCTTAAAGGCGACACTCCGCCACTCCAATCGGACAGCAGGACAGATTGACGAACGTCGCTCGAAAGATAGCACGAACGATCGGCGAACAGGAGACGCCAAAACGATGTAAGAAGACCCCACAAGTGCCACATGGCGCCCACTAAAGCCTGCTGGCTGGTTCAAAGTTTAGACTAAATGGTGACGGGTAGTGATGGCGACACGACTTACCTCCGCGGTGTTGTCTGGGTCAGGTTGGGCCATTTCATGTGTCTGAGCCGAGTCACCCTGCGCAGGCCCGTCTGAGGTGTGGTCGGAAGTCTCGGGGGCAGCGGCTGCGGCGGCGGCAGCAGCAGCAGCAGCATCACCCACGGTCCGGTGTACAGTCTCTACCACAGCATCAGAGCCGTCTTCCTGTCGAGTCACCTGGTTGCCTGTATTGCCTAGAAGAACCGGTTCGTCATCGGCAGAAAGACACGCAAAGCCTCTAGCGGTTAGTTACAGTAAAGCCGAGCTATGTAACGGGCTAACCAACACAGAACCTCCACCAGACCGCGGCCTGACAACGGAGGAAGACCTATTAAGTCCTATGCCTATTAGTAGATATGACGGTACCTTAAAAAAAATCTTTTCGGAGCTGACTCCGACAGCTTAGATTTAACGTCCATGAGACTGCTTTTCGTATTGCTTCATAGACGGGCCCCCATGAATACAAATGTGCAACTGTGGGGCTCGAACCCGCGTATCTATGTGTCTCCTCCGGTCGCGAGGCGCCGACGCATGCCACCACGCCACCGGGCTCGACGACGGTACCTACCAACGTTTATCTCCCCCTGCAGTGGCATGGACCTTTGAAACGACTCGAGATCATACTATAGATGACTGTAATACGGGTGTCAGGTTCGAATTATTATTGTTGCCTTTAGGGCATCTCATGGGAGCACACTCCTATCAGATTCCCTGAGCCTCGTTGAGCCTAATTAAATCCTATTATTAATTTCATTTAAATAATGTTATCCACTTTCATGAAGATTATCACAATCATGACAGTAACTGAATAAACAAAACGTGTCCATGGCTACTATGCCAGAAGCAAACCTGAAGAATTTAACTTTAGTAATTCGTCGCTATTTATTTCCTACAGATAATAATGATTATTAATGACAATCATATCACCATTATCATCTTCTCCGCGTGTGTCATTAGCTACCACCAGCGGTATCAAGAAGGGCGGACGCTTGCAGAGCAAAGAAGTGCAACCAAGAAGGAGTGATAGCTAGGCAACCGGGCACAGTTGAAGTAGTGAAACCGGCTTTTCCCTCCCGCACAATAGTTACAAGATTAATAGGCGCACACAACGTTCCCGCGATAAACAGGAATAACAAAGATTGAGTTCAGTAGGTAGTCTGTTCGTGCCGGTGTTCCCAGCTATACGCAACGACAAGGCAACGTAAATGCCATTTTCTCCTCCTTTGAAGAACCCCGAGCTGTATTTAGTCATCACTGACGTGCAATAATCTGAATGTTCCCACCGTCAACATAACAACACATAACCGTCTTACGAAGTAGATACTTAAACGACAGGCGTTGTTCATATATTCAATTCAAGTCAAAATATGTCTTCCACGTAGAACTATGACATTCACAAGCATCTCTAAGATACGATATGTTATGATTAGAAGGATTAACCATCACAAGTCAATATCAATATTCTACATAATAATCAACTAGGGCTGTTTATGTGAAATAAATACCACATATCTAAGAATAAATACTTAAGTAACAACACTCCAAGCACTAATTCAGTCAATATAATATGTTTGTTGTTATAAAGAATTCATCTCTAAAATAAAACCTGATATAGCCATTTTCGGGCACCACTTAAAATGTTGCTGAACACTTATATGTTGGCTTGTTTTGAAATCATTATGGCATGCAATTAATGACATGCAACTAGCCGACACGTGTATATAAGGTACATTGTGCATGGCTATCATCACTTGGTATGTTCGACTCGAGGATTTCACCAGATTGGCGATCAATGTTGTTGCCGGTTCTGTTTTCAGATATGCGCTAAATATCACGCAGCGTATCTTAAGCCAGACGCATCGGCGGTCTTTGCACTTTCTCGCCCGGTGGGACGGTTACTGAAGTGTTCAAAATGTATATAATGACGACTGTACTGTAATTATGTACCGTCTTGAAATAGAAAATGATTGCGAAATAAACAATATGAAATGTAATTACCAAAGTTGTGCAAACATTAAATCATTAATGCCCCTGTCTTAATAAATATATGCAGAGAGATGGCTTCTAGACATTTGAACCTTTGATTCCGAGCTCGTACCGAACGGAGGATGGTCTATAATTAAAAACAATCTCCTTAAAAGATGTGTTTAGATCTAGCTCTTTGAGCTATTATTAACTGCACGGTATTTCATGACTCATCGTACTTGCTGGATTGTACTCGTATCGTTTCGTTTAATAAACATTTTGATACAAAATATATTTTTAAGATGTCAAAGTATATATATATATATATATATAGTTATGCATGTCAAGCGAGTAATAAATCAATATATTTGTTACGCCCTTGGCGGTGACCATCTACAACAACTGCAACAATTATGAAAGACTTGGGGGCATTGACTTGCACTAGTTTAAAATACGGCGCACATATAACTGAAACTGTTGGCCGTTGCTAGGCTCTACGTCAGTCTCTACAAACAGTACCGGTGATACTGTACGCGTCTCCTGTTGCTCCCTGGTTGGAACACAGCCCTTGCGAGAGACAAGGAACTAATCTCCACAATACACAACCGATTTCTACCTAAAACGTGTCGAATATAGATACACTATTGACCCTAAGGAGATCGAATGCCATGGAATTTTACAGCTTTTAGAAGACAACGATACCAAAATGTTTGATCAAATCTGTCAGAACCAGGAGACTGCATTATTTCTCAACAAGGTCCCATTAGCAACACGTAGTGGCTCAATATTTATACGCAAAGGCCACCGCAAAGAAAACCTTTGTGCACAGCCTTTTCGCGTGGCGCAGTAGCCGCCAAACGCGCAATTGTGACAATCTGTATGGAAATAAATGTCCCCCCTATTTCGGGGTACGTTGAATTTATATATATATATATATATATATATATATATATATATATATATATATATATATATATATATATAAATGCTTTACCTAGTGTTCGGACGTTCATACTCTGATTACCCAAGAAAGGTAAAACATTGTATGCTTAGCTATGTGGAACGTTAGAATATTTACAGCATTTTTCCTTATCTAGCCTTGTGCAACATCATCATCGGTTTTTGGGCTTATATACATGTTTGCAACCGATGGCTATTGCCACCGTGTTAATTAGAATGACCGGAAATGCTGATAGCCTGACCCAATAGAGCGATAGTTTCGACCACAACAAGATTCCAGTTATACATATTACGCCCTATCTATTTTACAATATGCTGCTACGTCCGACCAGAGAACTTGATCAAACGATCAACAGTGACTCTAGCTACTCCGCTCTTGACTCGCACTTTTTCTCAACGTCCCCTTAGTTCGCTACTAAAAGCTGACGCAACAACTCAAATATCGTTCTGAGTCGTTCTATCGTTGGGCAAATCACCTCAAAAAATATCGACGCTTAAAATTATAAAATAATAATAATCAAACTTTAAAATCATATCAATAGTAGTAATTAGCTCGGTGTGGAAAAAACATTAAAACACAAAAATAGTGTCCCGATGAAATGGGGCGTTTAATTATATACGATTAATAAATAAAAAAATATATATTACTTGGAAGTAGTACTAGTGTTAGAAGTAACACAGCGAATAAGGAACGACGATTATTTATTCATTCATAGTATGAATGAATAATCGACTTATTTCATTCATAGTAACAACAGCAGCAGCAGCAGCAACGTATATATGGCAAAATACTTGAAGTCTCTACTCTCAGCCTGGCTCCTCGCCATTGACTTCCGAATTCGCTGGTTAGAAAGAAGCATCAGTTAGTTGTGCCATGCGGTAATGAATTGAATTTGCCTCGTTTCGTCTACCTGTCAGCCTGTAGTAGATTGGCAGCAACACTGTGCGATTGTGTTACTGATGCTGCAGATGTCATGGCTTGGCCATTATATAATTTGGCTATCGGCAGCTCAAAGATCACAAATGTATGTGGTTTCATCATTCTCTCGTCTTTCGGCGTTCGTATTTCGGCTAAGATCGAAGTAATGCAGATGAGACGACCTAGTAGTGGGGTTTGTAATAGTTGTTGTAATAGTAGCAGCAGCAGCAGCGTGGTTATTAAACGGTCGAAGAAACTCGCGGTCATCGACCGCGCCAAAATCCACCGCCTGGTTAACCAGCCCGGTTCGACAACAGCCAGACATCTCTATTCGTCAATTTATCTATCTATCGACGAACCTCTCTACATATTGAGTCTTGCACAGACACATCTGACTACTATATATATATATATATATATATATATATATATATGTGTGTGTGAGTGTAAGCATAATTACGACCATACAATACGAAACGGTTACGAAACGATACTCTACATGCATCCTCGACTATGATTCGATTACTAGTTATCGAACGACTTCCTTTCTTCACCTCTCTTCAATCTTCCTCCCGCCTACCACCCCCACACGCATAATGACTGATGCCCTGGTAAATCGCTCTCGCTCTCGCTCGTCATTACAGGTCTTTGACAGGTGAACGAATGGCGAAGAATTGGCGCCATCATACCCAGCTTTAGGCCATCCGTAGTGTCGGCTTGTCTAATTAACAGGTCATCATAGCAATATCATATAAATCTTACGTATATATATATATATATATATATATTTATATATATATATATATTTATATATATAAATATATATATATATATAAATGTATATATATGGCTAGTGGCAACCTCGGTTGGTATCGGCGTAACCTGGCATGTTGGTTGTCATTCGTATAGTTTACGACGATGCAAACACGACGGCACGACGCGCTACACGTACGTTAGTTAACGTGTGTAGATGACGCCGACGCCTCCGCCGCCACCGCCATAGCCATAAGCCAGTAACTGACTTAACGTGTATGCCGCCAACCGACCAAAGTTGACGCTACTGCAAGCGCCGCCATAACGCCTGCTGTGCTGCGGCTACCGCTGCTGCTGTAGTTGCTATTGCTGGTGGTTGTGGTGGTGGTGGAGGCATATACAGAGGGGAGGGGGGGCAGATACAAACACGGAATCGGCCTCGGAATTGGCTTCGGGACGCAACAAGAACAGGAAGACCCGAGCGAAACTGCAGCTGTTGACTGTTGCAATGTAAAGCTAGCGAGCTATTATAGTTGTCCGTCTGTCTGTCTATCTGTCTGTCTGTCTGTCTGTATGTTTATCGGTCGGTTGGTTGGTTGGAACGAGACAGGAGATTTTGGTGGTTGAGACGAGACGAGATGAGATGAGACGCGATGAGACAGATTTTGCCCCCGCAACTCTGCAACAGCTGCTATTTATTCCAGTGAGTTCGTTCGTTCGCTCGCTCGCTTGCTCGCTCGTTCGTTCGTTCGTTAGGTTAGCTTAGCAAACTAACTAACTAACCGATGGTACGGGCCCGACTCGAACGGGCTGAAATCGAATCGAACCGAGCCGAATCGAACACAATAGCGACTCGACGGCCCGACAACAGTTGACGATATCGGCCGCTGCCGCAAACAAGCCAGCAGCAGGAGGGCTGCGACGAAGCCCGCCCAGCGTTTGAACGGCGACTTTTTGCGCAAAATGTCGCCGCAGCCGACGGACGGGACCGAATTTCGTCCGGCCGGAGCCTGCCGGCCTAGCCGTGAGCCGCGACCATAGGCCGACGCGCCGAAACGCCACCGTCTTCGTCGGGAAACGTCGCAAAATTGTCGCTCGGCCTGGCGGAGCCCGCAGGCTGGCCGGCAACCGACGCCAATTCAGTATCGCAATCGGCCGCGATCGCGGCCGAAATACCTGCCGGCGGCTAGGTGTCACTCTCACAGAGGCTGCGGGCACCGTACTAACCTGAATTTGTGGCCATTTCGTACAAAATTTCACGCTTTTCCACAATTTTAGGCAGCACGTAAACACATCAAGCCAAGCGATCGCAGCGCCGTCCACATCTAAAGACCTCCACGTGACCGCCAAAAACGCAGATGTTTGAATGCCCGAGCGCGCCAAAACTTTATTGCCTGCCGCCGCCGCCGCGTGACAGCCAACCGCCTCCCCCCCCCCCCCTTCCTACACCACCAACACACAGGAAGCAGGAAGCCGGTGGGCGCCGTCCCGTGCTTCTACGGCGACGACTCGGTGCTGATCATGCAATCAGGCTAATACTACCAGGCGGCAGTAATAATAATAATAAGTAATTACAATTACTTTTATTTTATTTATGCGTTCGACGTCAGTGCCACAGGCCTTAAGGCCCATTGAGAGCGTCGAGACATATTTCTGTACTAAATATATGTTAAATAAATATGTATGTTATTATTTCACTCAGATTGAGTACAATATACAGTTCAAGATGTTTCTTCATAATACTCTATCTTCTTCACGCTTTCGGCGCGAGAGAAGTAGTGCAACGATGTTTTTTTGTTCAGCGCTGTGCATTCCACTGCATGGTACTTGGCACACCTCTGCAGGCAGAACCGGCAGGTGCACAACTCGTACTCCTCGTAAAAGCTGCGTTTGAACATACCAGGTAGTGATAACCATGCACTATGTACCTGGTGTATACGTGGCGACTGTCACATGCAGGACCAGACCAAAGATGCACGGCATTGAAAAAACAAATTGAGTATAATATACATTTAGAATGTTTCTTCATGAAGCTCTAGCTTCGTCACGCTTCCGACGAGAGAAGTAGTGCAGCAACGATTTTCGGTCCAGCGTTGTGCATTCCACTGCATGATACTTGGCACACCTACGAATAAGTAATACGCTGGCCTGGGCTACACAACAATTGACATTTGTAATAAATCGTTTATGATGATCGCTTATGAACGCGATCCGTCTATGCGGCAGCGGCGGCTGTGTCGAGTGGTGGACACACAAACGAAGACAATGGGCTTGTGTCGAGGTGTAATAAGATTTGCCAGAGGCTACACATAATGAGCCATCTTATGGGGGCTTGGTAACGTCTAATAAAGCAGTGAGAAATTCTATATACTATTCTATATTTACAAAATGTTCACGTGACTGATGACAACAACAACATAAAACTAATATACACATACACTAAGACACGTTGTGTGTATACGTTGTTGTCATCCGCTACGTAAACATTTTGCGAATGTAAACGGTTCTCACCGCTTTTCAAAACGTTAGAAGCTCAACCAGCTTTCGGTTGAGTCTGCAGGAGGTGTTTATGAGCGAACACCTTGTCAACTGCATGTGTATACCTGCATATATCGTAGAAACTCAATTGTGTTCTCTCGTTGGCATTTTTGTACATATTGTAAACGGCAAAAATCGCTAGCATCATTCTCAGGATTCTGAATAATTGGGAAAAAGCTGTCAATCTACATAAATTAACACGTCCTACGTTGCGATGATTTTCTTCAGGTATATCACCTTTTTTATTTGGATAGTATAGCGTGCGACGTGGACAACTGGTTAAGGACATGCACGACTGAGCAAGCTCATTTTTTTGTATAGCAATTGTTTCTATAAATATTCTTCCCTACATAACCCTTCGTCATGCTCTCGAGTAAAAAAAAACACGCATACACAGGAGCGCTATATTATTTCAATAACAAAAAGAAACCATCAAACGGTGGTACTTGAAGTCAGCTCGTAAATACAACGCAATTCCGCTGTTCTAGCAATCATCGCCTAGGCAACGCAGGCCCTCCGTTCGGGCGATTCGTTGCCCCCGGCAACGAAGGAAAGGGCAATCTTATTGTTCTTCCTGGTGAGCAGAAAACGCCCGGCCCTCGCCCTTTGCCCGAGACGGCAAACGCAAAGTCGGCACAGTGGCCGTATACAGCAACCCTTTTCTTACACGTCATCTGCTCTTGAAGGCAAACATCAATAGCCCAAAATCAATCAATCAATCAATCGAAAAAAAGATGCTAGCAATACCACAACCGGCCTGTATGGCAGCAATTTATGACCCAGCTTCAAGAACCACCGTGGAGTAAAACTTTTTTTACTGATACAACATTAGTCTATGCGTATGAAAATTTGAAAGCGTTTTGTACACTGTATGTATTTCGAAGTCAGAAGCTTTTGTTTCTGTGTGTGTTTTTTAATTACTCTAAGCTTTTTTTATGTTTTTCTTCTAGCGGACTTGAAACAGCGGGTCTGCAATATTCCTTGGAAAGGAAGAGATATACAGTGATGTAGGTAAGATGGTAGAGTCATAGTATAATCTGATCGCGCCGAGACCGAACAAACCTTTCAGGTTTATTCGTTCTTGTCGTCCTCTGGTGTAGTCCAGGTACTGGGTGATTGTCGCTGGCTTCGCCAGTTCGACTGGCAAAGTCTGACTAAAGCCCGCTTAAACTAAAGGAGAAAAATAATATAGTTTTAATATATGAAGGATATTACAACTTTAGTTAGCGGATTCAGTAATTTCCCAAAATGGTAGTTAAAGTATTTTTTTGAAAAAAAACACCATTTGCAATCAAAAAGCGGGCTCTAGTCGGACTTCGCCGGTTTAATAATAAATAATACTTGCAGCAATATTTTGTTCCACTATTAATTAGCGGAATAAACAACGTACAAGCACTAGGTAATTTAAACAAAGATAATTCCTCAAAAGATTTTGCTTTCTGTTACAGCCATCAACATTGCTGTGCTGTTTTTCTTACCTTTCGTATAATAATGGTCAGACACTTGCTTCCCCATAAGATTATATATCTACATTATATTTATTCACCATAGTTGTTGGTAGTAGGTAGTATATATATTTGTTTTTTCTGTGACTTTAGTTTTGTTTAACGACCGTTCCGTAAGTAAGCTAAAAGTTGAATCTAAGTCTAATGATACGATATCATCATACCCAGTTAGTTAACAAAACATCGTGTATACCTACGAACACAATTTAGCGTAAAAAGTCCTATACAATGCAGGGTCCAGAAAACTTTCTCTCACCACCTCTAAAGTTATTACATCGATAAAAAGCTACGTCAAAAGAAAAAAAACCTATCATAGACAAATTTTCTCGCGCTATAACAGGCAGCTAGCTCCCTAGCAAAGCACGGCGGGCCAAATCGCCTACGCAAGACGTAGTAGGCGGCTTTTTGCTAATTTCTCCCCTAAAGACCTCCCGGTGGCGGGCAGGGGCGGTCGTCGGTCGATACCGGCCAACGTGTTGACAAATACGGCCATGATGAGTCGCCGAACTGGGTTGCTGCTGCCGCTGCTGCTGCTGTTGCTGTTTACGTCGGCCGCAGCAGGCAAGGCTCTCGCTCAGCTAGCTAGCTAGGTAGGGTGCGGGTGCATTGACGACAAAGACCGGGAGACACATACTCACCATTGTTACTCGACGAGTGTCAAGAGGAAGCAAGCTAGCCATAGCTATATGGCACTGTGAGAGTGATCGTGAACGAAGAGACTGCGTCTGTAAGACAGTGAAATACAGACACACACGCTCACACACAGAGACTATACTTATACACATACGTATATGCATATATATTAAAATAGATTTTCAAACACATTTATTGTAAGCTGCTGCTGCTGCTGCAAGTCAGCAAGTGAGCCGCGAACATGTCGCTCGAGGCGATGAAGGACGGTGACGTGATCACCGATGAAGTGTTACGATATTCCGTCGACGAGCTGATCAGTCGGACGCGGCTGCTCGAGACAGAGGTGAAGATCATGAAGAGTGAAACAATGCGGATTTCGCACGAGCTCCAGGCACAGAAGGAGAAGATCAAAGAGAACACAGAGAAGATCAAGGTAAGAAAGAGGCGACTCCGGGGCTGAGGAAGGCTGCCAGTTCGAAAAGCCCAGATTGACTTTCTTCAGTGATAGTGCGACTAGTAGGAAACTGAATCCTGTTATTGGTTGGAAGACACCAAACAGTGTGTGTATGATACAACCAAAAATATTCAAATTCGTGATCTAAGGTCACTAAACTCTATATAAAAAAAACGATAAAAAAAACTTTAAAAAATATATAAAAAATATATATGCGAATATATTTAAAGAAATCATCTCTAGTAGAGTACCGTAGACTTGCGCACATGGACATGTATTTAGGTTTTAATGCGAGGTCAATTTATTACAAAAAAAAAAAAAAATATATATATATATATATATATAAGCGAATATATTTAAAGACATCATATCTAGTAGAGTACCGTAGACTTGCGCACATGGACATGGTATTTAGGTTTTAATGCGAGGTCATTTTATTATCAAATAGCGTATATATATATATATATATACACACATATTACCTACCCTTGCATTGGCCTGCTCTAAAGAATCACCATATAGCTATAGGTTATACGCATCTTACCTTTAAGTAAGAAGTAATATGAATAGAATTTGCGTAGTATTCGAAAATAGTGTTTCTTCGTCGCATTTGCATTTCGAATCTCGTTTGTTCGTGTGATGCTAACTTCTTCGTCTCTCTCGTGTCTCCCTCTCTCACTGGCGGACAGGTGAACAAAACGCTTCCCTACCTCGTGTCGAACGTTATCGAGCTGCTCGATGTCGACCCGAACGAGCTCGGCGAAGAGGACGGCGCCAACGTCGATCTCGACTCGCAGCGGAAAGGCAAATGCGCCGTCATCAAGACGTCGACCCGGCAGACCTACTTTCTGCCGGTGATCGGGCTCGTCGACGCCGAGAAGCTGAGGCCGGGCGATCTGGTCGGCGTCAACAAGGACTCGTACCTGATCCTCGAGACGCTGCCACCCGAGTACGATTCGCGCGTCAAGGCGATGGAGGTCGACGAACGGCCGACCGAGCAGTACTCGGACATCGGCGGCCTCGACAAGCAGATCCAGGAGCTGATCGAGGCCTGCGTCCTGCCGATGACGCACAAGCACAAGTTTCAGTCGTTGGGCATCTCGCCGCCGAAAGGCGTCCTCCTGTACGGCCCGCCGGGCACCGGCAAGACGCTGCTGGCCCGCGCCTGTGCCGCCCAGACGAAGTCGACCTTCCTCAAGCTGGCCGGACCTCAGCTCGTCCAGATGTTCATCGGCGACGGCGCCAAGCTCGTGCGCGACGCGTTCGCGCTCGCCAAGGAGAAGTCGCCGGCCATCATCTTCATCGACGAGCTCGACGCGATCGGCACGAAGCGTTTCGACTCGGAGAAGGCCGGCGATCGTGAGGTGCAGCGGACGATGCTCGAGCTGCTCAACCAGCTCGACGGATTCAGCTCGTGCGATGACATCAAAGTGATTGCGGCGACGAACAGGTGAGCTTTTGCTCGGCATATGCCAGCCGAGAAAATGCCGAGGCGGGTCGCTAGCCATAACGAGGCGGCTCCACTTATACGGCTATATAGACTAACGTACCTCGAAACACTTCATTCACACCCACTCAATTGTAGCGGAGAGAAGATACTGTGGAGATGCTCTTAGCGGATGGCAAAGGCACTGAATGCCAACACGTATATATATATATATATATACCTCAGACGAGATACATAACGTTGATCTGTATTAGAATTGGATATTCTTACATTCATGTTTTCACGTTTAAGTTTGGATGATTAAACAACAATTTGCTAGCCAACTTTCTTTCATCCTCTTTGTGCATGAATATGCCACAGCAGTATAGAGAGCAACGACTAAAGTCGCGGGAACTCTAAATATCTGGGAGTTACGATAGTGCCTGGGCAGCGGCAAAAGTATACTTATCTCTAATAACTTCTGGAAATAGAATTCAGAGACCAATTAAGTGGGTGGGCCATGCCGAGTGAATTAGGTATCTCTCATATATATATATATATATATATATATCATCCGAACGAAACACGGAATACATTTTGTATGACCCACCCGCTTGAATTATTATTCACTTTCCAGAACCTGCTAAATACTTAGCATTAGATTTTCTAACTGCTAGATATTTAGCTTTAGATTCCTATATGCCCACGACTTAAATTTGTTTTAGCTTTGAATTCTACGTTTTTTTTGATAATCTTTTTCGTCAAGTAGCGAAATTGATTTCCATGAGAAGTATCATGTGAACACGCAAATATTGTTATAAACATTATAGCGCTAATACTTTTGAAAGTTATGCATGATTGGTTTATTTTTTACAGGAGTTGAATTGTTTTTAACATTGTACGTTAGTATTGGGTTATGCACTAAAAAAAGCTAAACATGTATGTGTGCTTCTGTTGGCAGAGTTGACATTCTGGATCCAGCCTTGCTGCGGTCAGGGCGTCTCGATCGAAAAATTGAGTTCCCGCACCCTAACGAGGAGGCTCGCGCACGAATCATGCAGATCCACTCACGGAAGATGAACGTTGAGAAGGAAGTTAATTATCTCGTAAGTAGGAAATAGCACGAAACTGACTGATATATATATATATATATATATATATATATATATATAATTGATCTATTATCTCCGATTGGTCAATTACTCACTTTTTGATGATTTATAGGAATTGGCTCGTTGCACGGACGATTTCAACGGCGCGCAATGTAAGGCGGTTTGCGTCGAAGCTGGAATGATTGCTCTGCGTCGAAACGCGACGAGGGTAACTCACGAAGACTACATGGACGCCATACTGGAAGTACAAGCTAAGAAGAAGGCCAACCTCAACTACTATGCTTGAAGAGGCTCTGCGGGATAGTAGTACCCACATTTATATGCTCGTGAGAGTATTGACCAGTGAGTTATTGTGGAGGGACATGGGTGGAAAAGGGGACATGTGCGAGACGTCATGGAATAATAGCAACATGCGACGGGAGATATATCACGACAGGTAATAAAGGATTTTATGCCAGCGCACTGTTTTTCTTTCTAGTAGAAAATGCAACGATTAAGAGAGTTGCTTGTTTAGAAGGAGGTATTTCCATTTGTCGCTAACACAATCACTAGCCTGGAACTGAGCGATCAGTGACAATGTGAAAAAAAATTTGCGCATCTCATAAAAGAAGCGTGAAACCATGCCATTGGCAGATAGTGGTTAGAGCAACATTATAATAGGACGTCCCCTAAAGAAGATTAATGGGCGTTTTGATATCACGAAAGTGTCTTGACGTAACAGTGTTTTTAAAGTAATTGAAGCGTACACAAGCGGTGCGGGATGTTTGTTATGCAAAGTGATGCAAAATGAAAAGCTCTTCTTAAGTTGGTTGAAATTTGTTAGCCTGAGTTAGTTCCATAACCTATCAAGACAATCAAACCCGCATTAACCTTAAGCATACGGAGTTTTCTGCTAAGAAAACGGATATTGCCTACTTCTCCGTAAAGATAGACAAGAGCCGTCCGAGCATATGCGCTGACAGTGTTATTCCCGTATAGTGAACCCAAGGGCCAAGTTACGAGAAAGAGTCAACAAAATCTAACGGTTGGCCGCACCAGCGTATAACGTCTCTGACAGCCAATCGACCTCCACGCCTGAATTTTATGGCTTTGGTCTTCCTGGTGTTTATCTCGAATTCCTTTGAAACAAGGTATAAAACAACCAGATCATCATAGAAGTTATGCCTTTGATGGGACCTATGTCCCTCTGTGCGACCGCAATATCATCTGCATACATCACGACCACGGGTTTTTGGTACACATGTCGAACTTGACTAACTAGGTCACCGAGGAGAAGAGTGAACGAGACGCAGCTAAGCCTTTCGCGGAATTCCCACATTTTGCATAATCGCCAATACATTACGCTTGCCTTCTACCAATAAAGTGTCCTTGTCGAAAAAATTGCTATTACACTCAGGAAGGAGCCACCCACGCCTGTCCGTTGGAATGATTCAAGTGAAAGGTGACGAGGGCTTTGTCAATGTTTTGACGCAATCTAGAAAAAATGCGTTCAGATGATCCCGGCCACAGCTTGCTCGATTTCTGTCTGGAGAACGTGGATTACATCACGAGCCTCTTGACTACTCCTAAAAATCGCACAGCTCCAGTAGAAGGGCCTGTTCTGTCACGTGCTAAATAACCAACTTGAAAAAAAGCTTCTTTAATGTGCGCTCTTACGACAGAGAGTTTGATCTTGTTGTTCATTACCATGCATATCCGTAAATTGGAGAGAAAGCCTGACGACATGTCGGACTTTAGGATTCCATTTATGAAACCACTAGGAGTGTCCGCCAAGAGAGGGAGTGACTGGATCTAAAGTTCCGTAGTCTACGCCGAATCGCATGTGAGTGGGGAGTATAATACAGCAATGTTTACCCTCCCAGCGAAGACCACGCACCACGCAGTGCTCATATTTCCTGACGTATTGCGTCGGTGGTAAATGTTTATCTAGGTAGACAGAGAACCCACATACAGGTCTTCCCTAACTTCCGTGTGATTTTCCGGTGTAAGTTTTTTGCTTTGTTAGGTTTAATTTGAGTGACCAGCAGATACAGCTGCTTAAAGTAGAGGATGTAGTGGAACAAGTTATTCCGACGATTGTGCCGATATTAAAAGATATCATCGCGCAGGCGAGAGCCCTTCAGGAAGCTAACCCGAGCATTCTGGGAACACTGATGGGGACCCTGTTAGTAACCTTACCTATGCTACAACTAACGACAAATGACACTGATAGGACCAGATCATGCGCATATAGCGCAGATCCTGCAACCACATCTTCATCACATTCAAAGTCGACCTGACACCTCAACAGATTAACAGAGCACCACGGGGGAAAGCGGACGGGAATAATTTGATAAATAATACAGAAATGAAACATACCCTGGTTTTCACACCATGCTGACAAGGCCTATTCAATGAGTGCCTGAACACTGGGGAAATACAGGCCTGGGGTAGCGGTCTTAATAGTCCTTCTAGGAGGGAGTAGAAGTGGAACCAGAAGCTTGGAGGGGAATGACAACAAAAAGCTGCTCTGAATAATAACAAGGAGCCTGGGCTCTTACATGACGGGGGCAATACCAGAAGAAAAGAACGAAGTTAAGAAAGAAAAATCAGCTCACTCAGCAATCGAAAGGAACAAGAATGCCTATTACCCACTATCGGAATTTCGGCGATTAAATGCTCATATATGATTTTTGCCCATGTAGCAATCGCTCTTCTCCGGATACAGATAGCACTCGTCGCCATATAGGGTACTTCACTAATGTAAGATAAGTTGAGTGTGGCCAAGTTGCGCTTAATTGACGAGGTAAAATGTTTCTTTCTAAAGAAGAGTTTCACGCTATCGAATACGTGCACGAATAGAGTTGTTTACGTGTTCGAAGGTGTCCTGCTACTGACGGAGGATCTACAAAAACGATAGAATCTAAAGAAAACGTGCTCTGATGTTGATATGCTGAACTGGCGTGTGAGGTAGAAATAGGGATTTATGGAACAGCAGCAATGAGAAACACTTGAACATCGAGCACACCTGCGGGCTAGCGGGTTCAGAGATCGACATCTAACAACGGCTTTTGCGGTCCATGGATTTCATCACGTTCTGTGCCCCCGTAAAGGTGCACACATTCGCAGGGACTTAAATGTCATGTTCCGACCGTGAATTATTGATTGTATTGAATAAATGAATTATGTTTATATATATATATATATATATATATATATATATATATATATATATATATATATATATATAAACATAATTCATTTATTCAATGCAATCAATAATTCACGGTCGGAACATGACATTTAAGTCCCTGCGAATGTGTGCACCTTTACGGGGGGTCCAGTGTAGGGACTAGCCATTTTGGAGAGTGCCCCGAACCGAGTCCGCATTGTCCCGGTGCACATTCAGCGACAGGCGCTGTATGAGGAGATCACTCGCTTGTTTGTCTCCACTGGCTAGAATCAGTCGTTTCCCGACCTTCTGTAGCAAACTGCGAGTAGACGGACCAGACCCGCCAAGGGTCTCAATGGCAATTGGGTAAAACTTGTACGGGTGCCCGATGTTCTGGTACTTTCTAAGTTTGCCTGCCTCGGTGAGAGTTGAAGCATGACCAGCCCGCTCCGCGCCAGCACTGACCATTGAAGGGGCTAATGAGTCAGTAACTGTCGCGTCCCAAACCAGCATGCATCCGCTCTCGAACGGAGTTAAGGTCAGCCCGTCAGGTCTCTTGCCGTCCTCCCTGTCTAGTCCGACAGGTTCAAGAACGCACGGCAGACCAATGGATCGTAACGTTCGGCTAAAGGTTTTATTCAAGGCTTGGTGTCTTGCTCGCCTCCTATTAAGGTTGTCCGTGCATCCTTGAACCCCCAGGCCTCTGCGCGGAGGACGGCAGACGTCCAGACGGGATGACACTTACACTCTTCGAGCAAGGCAAAATGCCCGTTTTGGATGCAACCGTTACCGACTCCTTTGCCCCTTCTATGGTCGGCGGCGCATCCGAAGCTACTTATGCAGCCCACCTTGCGGAGACTAGCAAGTTAGGAAAATACTCATCAATCGGGTATCCCCACGAATTCTGCTCTCTTGCGTTGAAACTCTGGGTGCTTCTGGCGTTCGAACCAAGCAGCTGATCTGCAAAATCGGCGCTTTGTTAAACCTGTCATCCGGTGATAACAGGTCGTCGTTCTTTTTCAAACAACGTCTGGATCTTGACATATAACGTGGAAACGCTGCCTTCGTTCGGGGCACACTTCTGAAGTGGTCTCGGCGTGGCCTCATCGAAACGGACACGTGATAGTCTCAATACACGCCCACTAGGCACATCGGCTTAGCTAATCCATCGTGATACGTGAAACATATAAGTAATGTATTATATTATGTGTTATATATATATAGAACATATTGTGATGATTTATTAATCATTTGCAATGCGTTTGCACACTCGGCAGTGCTCGCCTTAATAAAAAAATTGTGGTAATAATGATATATATATATATATATATATATATGTACATATATATATATATATATGTACATATATATATATATATATATATATATATATATGTACATATATATATATATATATATACAGGGTATTACAGGAATATTTGATCAACGATATATGGAATTGTAGAGCTTGTTAAGGCAAATATTTTTTCCAATGGAACATGGTCTCTAAGAGGCGCTGTTTCGGAATGAGAGTTAAATTATTACAATTTGTGACATTGGTGTTTTTGCCCGACATAGGAGCATAGAATGTGCTGTTGCGAGACAACCAGGTTTCCTAGACAGAAGCTAAGAAAAGTCTGCTTCTTTCGAAGAACTCATAAGGCCGGTCAGAAGATGCTACATGGTCGCTTAGAAGAGAATTCGCCAAAATGAAGTTATTTTATTAACCTTCACGCCCAATACCTCAAAATCATTACCTTACGACCACTTACAGCGCTCTAAACATATTCAGGCAATGCGCAACAATTTCATGACGATCATTTTGGTACCAAACTTATGGCAATGCGAGCTGTGGTTGCGGAGTAATTACGATTTTTCGACGGGATGTCCAGATTAAGTGCATGTAAAATGACGCGCTGCGGCTGTCGCGCGACACGTCGGCGGTAGTGAACGTCGCCACACAGTCATTTACATGCACTTAATCTGGACATCCCACCAAAAAATCGTAATTACTCCGCAACCAAGCTCGCATTGCCATAAGTTTGGTACCAAAATGATCGTCATGAAATGCGCATTTGCCTGAATATGTTAGTTTAGAGCGCTGTAAGTGGTCGTAAGATAATGATTTTGAGGTATTGGGCGTGAAGGTTAATAAAATAACTTCATTTTGGCGAATTCTCTTCTAAGCGACCATGTAGCATCTTCTGACCGGCCTTATGAGTTCTTCGAAAGAAACAAAATTTTCTCACGAACACGGCGGTGTGTTTAGCATCTGTCTAGGAAACCTGGTTGTCTCGCAACAGCACATTATATGCTCCTATGTCGGGCAAAAACACCAATGTCACAAATTGTAGTAATTTAACTCTCATTCCGAAACAGGGCCTCTTAGAGACCATGTTCCATTGAAAAAAATATTTGCCTTAACGAGCACTACAATTCCATATATCGTTGATCAAATATTCCTGTAATACCCTGTATATGAGTAGTGATTTACTTTTTATTGGCTCGAACAAATGCTTAACCCATATGGTTTGTATAATATCAGTGGTCTCTCAAAATCGTGAACTGCTCATGATAAATAGGATAGTTATTAATAATGTATTAAACTTATTATTAAATAAAAATAGTCTTGTTCTATATTTATTATATACTATACATAAACATAAACTCTAAATATAAAAACGTTGACCTGCAAATTAATTTAACACTTCTACATAGTGAAGTATAAGCGGACTAAAATATACAATTAATCCAAAATGACACAATAAAGGCAACTTTACTAAACCGTAGCGTTCTTAAAAATTCAAGTTCCGTTAGCCAGACATTTAACTCGCTCGCAGTTTTTCCATATGACCAATCCAAAACAATTTTTTGAAAACCGCCTTACCTGATGAACAGTTTGTTGGGTTTGCATATATTGCAAATATGTTTTTACTGATTGTGTGTCGCTGACACTATGTCCTTTAGGTGGATCGCTTCCATAGACAGTTGAGTAATTTTCAAAATGTCTAAAATTTAAATTTCTTTTTATACTTTCTCTTTGTGATATATATATATATATATATATATATATATATAGGCAAATCGTGGAAAGTACCTCGAGTGGCAAGAGACTGAGTTGTCCAGGGTAGGCGAAGCGCCACCTTTTTAACGAATACAGATGTCCCCACGCACATGCGGACAAACACTTGAATGTCGGCAAAATACCTTGGTATAGATCAACTTCTATACGTGTTGACCAACTGGCAAGATAAAGTACACTAAGGCGCTCAAACTTCCTGAGACAATTTCGTTTCATGATCAATATCTGCTCACCCTTCGAATAATTTTGACTATAATTAGCTAGGTACATTCTATGAAAATAAAAACAGAAATGATGATCTTGCTTCACATTGTTGTTATTATTATATCTTTGATATCTTACAGTAGTAGCGGCAGTAGGACGGTTGCAATAATGCTACAGTTTGTGTGCTTTGCTTTGCCGTCATTGCTTATTCTGGTCGTTGTTGTTGTTGTTGTCTTTGTAGCAGTGGCAGGGATGGAGGAAGTTGAAATGGCTTTAACTTTTGTGGAAACATTTAACTCCGTTTCGAATATAAATCACCTCCAACTAGCCACGATGAATCTGACATAGCTTTACGCTAAATCTGTTCCACGTAGAGGAAAGCAATGAGCTCCCGTAGTTGAAGTCTCTTGCAATTGTTATGTACAGCTGAGTTGGTTTTTGTTTATTTTGGAAAAGGCATTCCTGTCCGGTTCGTGTGATATCTTCATATTATTACTTATAATAATAATAATGAAAAATCCATTGGCGTCCGTCGATTATAGCTAGCGGGAATCGGCACCCAGATATCCATACGATTGCACTTGGTGTTCCTGCCAGCTGACGCTGAGGAACGCGTGATGGGCAAAACACCTGCCTTGTTTCGTATCTTCGGCTGATCTGAAAGCCTGCACGCCTATCAACGCGTTTTTTTTTTCGCACACAACCAAATATATTGGTCCTACCGCAGCACAGCTAAGCCTGTCCGGTAACGAATGTAACAGTAATAGAAATAACTGACATAAAAAAAATTTATACGTGAAGCCCACTAGTGCCGCCACGGAATCCTTGTGAAGTTGATGTGTGCTTATGCTCTCATACGGCTCATCATTTATTAAGTATAAACATAAGTGTAACAACAACAACAATACCGGCAACTGCCGCGAAATGACAATCTCACGGCATTAGTACTTTCGATATGAAACTAAGTGCAGCGTTTCTTATTGGAAGTGTGTATTGTCTATGACATCCAGTTCGCAGCTCATAGCTTAAAGGTTTCGTATGCACTGGAAAGAGAGCTCTATCAAGTTGTCTTCTCTCAGGGTCACACTCTAGTACTCTAGTAACACCGATTAACACGTAACAAAGAGTCACAAATAGTGCGCCAGCGGTATTAGTAATAGTAGTAGTAGTAGTAGTGATCGTAATCATATTATTAATACCAACGATTTGCGGATGATTGTTGTTTTGACGTTGTTCTGTCATTACATGCACATGTTTGATGTTGTCATCTTGTCTTGTTAGTGTGCGTTAACTTTGGGGGGGGGGGGGTCGAGAAGAGCTTTAGGCTCCTGTTCACACCTGTCGTTCGGTGTTTGCAGCTGCTGTGTATCGTTACGGCAGTAGAGTGTTCCTCTACTAAAGGGGCTTCACCCACCGTCATTGATCTCCCCCCCCACCTGCCTTTGTGTTGCTGGGCGTCAATGCAGTGTTCTGGCGTTTTCTCTACGTTTCTTTTTGTCGTCGTCGTCTCTCTCTCTCTCTCTCACTTTCTATATATATATATATCTTATATTCTCGAGTTAGTTTGTGTTCGAGATCTTCGCTATCTTCAGATGATGTTCGTCGTCCGTTTACGACTTCTTCTGAGTAACGCAGCAGAAGCTAGCACGCTCGCTCTGCTGCTGGCTCGCCTAGCAGCCACTAATACCGGACGAACTTTCCCGCGAACCCCGGCCGCTTACATCACCAGCGGCGGCTGCTGCTGCTGCCGTTGACGTCGTGGTCGCCACTGAGGTCGTCGTCACCGACGATTCCGATTCGACGTCCGCTTCGCTGTCGGCAGTCTCCCTCTCGTCGACGTCGCCATCATCAATCGCCGCCAACAAGCGCTGTTGATGATGAGGATGGTGATCTCCACCGCCATAACCGCTGCTGCTCCCACTTTCGCTATCACGTCGCTGGTCAGAGCGGTTTTGACTTTCATCGTCGCTGAGATTGGTCATGCGTATCGTGTCGTCGTTTTTGTTGTTGTCATTGCTGCTGCCGCTGCCGCGACTGCCGTCCACTGTGGCCGCGATTGCGGATACCGATGAGGACAACATGATTGATGACGACGACGACGACTTGTCACCATCGCCGCCTCCTGCTTCTCCACCCTCCTTCTGTGTTCGGCTTTTAACGCTCGTCGTCGAATATTCTTTGTTGTGTTGTTCGCTGTCGTTCTCCTCTTGACCTGTTTCTTGTTCTCTCTGAGCTTCTAACTTTGCGTCTTTTTCTTCTTTTCCTTCTTTTCCTTCTTCTTCCTGTCGTTTTTGCGTCCTGTTATCACTGCGGGCGTCGAGCGTATCGGCGTCGTCCACCGTTGTTGTCTCTTTACTGTCCCCGCTGACCGAGATTCTGTTAGGGGCGTTTGAGGCGTGAATACGATGATCGTCGTCGTTGTCGTCATCGTGGGGGCTATGTTGGTGAAGGTCGACGTCTTGTTTCGTGGCAGCGATAGCTGTAGTTCTCCCCGAATCGCTCCCGGAAGAGCTGTTCAGCAACCAGGTTTGGCGATCGACAAATGCCGTCCATTCGGGTTCACCGTCTGCATCGAGAGGGGCACAGTCGAGAGTTTCGAGTGTGTTTAGGAATGTCTTCCCGTTGAATCCGCCGACGGCCAGCAGCCAACCTCGTACCACGGCCGCTCCAACGTTCGCGCTATAACACAAAACGTAGAGATAGATATACGCTTACTATATGGAATGTACATAAGAATACCGTCATACGGACGGACAGATCGATAGAAATACAGGGAGGAGGAGCAAGACGTGACGTACATGTCTATCCATACGCAGGCCTGCTTGTTTTACCGGAGCCATGACGCGGTCACGCTGTGTATTTCTTAGAGTAGTAATCATTAATATACTGTTCCAAACTGACTTAAAACATGTTGTGTCTCGCCACAATCTGGACCCGCCGTCGACACATACAAGACGTGCTGTCAAGCACCTACACTCTCCAGTAGTGTCCCTTTCGAATATGTCAATCCAGATAGGATCTCTGACCATTTCAAATGTAAAGTACAACCTAGCTCGAAAACTGTGACAATTCCCGTACCCCACGGCCTTCAACAAGCTTTAACAGACACTTTGAATAACGACGATTAGTTGAAAAGAATAACCGCTCGAAAACCCTACGCTAACCGGCTAAGAAAAAGGATGTTTTATTTGCGTTTGTAAAAATATAGTTTTAAGCTCCGCACCGTACTAGACTAAGCGGCTCGAATACAATACGTCCTCCGCGATGCTAGCATTTTAAATAAATTCCCTCCACAAACTGTCAGAAGTCGTTCTTGCTTCCGAACCCTAATTACTGGTCTATTCGATTGATTCAGAGAAAGGAACTTAAGGAAACACAGATCGAATCTATATTTACTTAACTTCTAACTAACGCGTGTGGCGTAGTCAACGAGGACCAACTGTGTTTCTTGTACTGTCGGACTACATGTGGCAATGTTATTGTCTCCGGATCACGCTGCGATTTAAATCCCACCCTGCTATCTCTTTCGTACAAGAAGCCTCAACAAATGCTATAACGTATATATGACGTCTCTAGAATTCCAGGTTATACGAACCGACAAGTGGTGAGTGCGGGTCCTGGCATCCACGTATTCGTGGCAGCATCATACACCTTCCGAACAAACGAAAGAATAACGTTAATAATATTCAATGCAAAATTGCTTGCGACAATGATCTGGAATGACTCATATTTGCATACGTACATTAGACATTTACATTAAATATCTACGAATATTGCTCTATGTTAATAGTCATGGCAATACTAATGTCTAGCAGGTAGGTTGCTCGGTGGCGTGGTGCATTCCGCCTGCGCCTCGCGACCGGAGAAGACACGGGATAGGTGCGCGGGTTTGAGCCCCACCGTTGCACATTTGTATTTATGGGAGCCCGTCTATGAAGCATTGCGAAAAGCAGTCCCGTGGACGTTAAATCTTGGCTGAGGTTCAGACCGAAAGGTATTTTTTAAGTCGGTCATATGATAAAGGGTCTACCTCATCGGCAAGGTAGAGATGGCAAATACAATTTGCAATCATTTAGAAACAACTAAACACTAAAAACATATATATATTAACGCGCACCTCAACGGAGCAGAGCGAGCGTGAGCTGTCGTGGCCACCTATAGCGAATATTCGGCCGTTTAAGGCAGCCGCACCGCAACCACGCCTGCAAACGAAAAATATTTACATCAATAATCATAGACGTCTGCCTATATATAATCTATGAGAGATTGTAATATCAATCAATGAAGAAAAAAATGACACAATAATCTATGAGAGAAATTGCAAACATTGTTTGTCCAGGGTCCCATGTAAATATATAGATTTACCACTAATGTCGATTAAAGCTCACCGACACTTCGAAACGATCTTTCCTAAAATTTGCAGGTTCTTCAAAACAGTTTTATGTACTTGATTTTCGCCGGGAATTGTACAAAAAACAGCGCGCAGCCTGGTCGCTGGAACGCCTGTTGTTGTACCGCAAGTTGTTTATGCTCGCTAGACGCTTCTCATACAGTTTTCTATGGGTGAATCGACCCGAGTTTTCTACCCAAACATCACCAAAGAAGACGCTATTCGCCAGTGGTTCGATTCCTAGTTCAGTTCTAAAAACAAGACTGAATGAAATAATTAAAAGCCAAAAACTGCCGTATATATATATATATATATATATATATATATATATATATATATTTATATATATCAGTTTCTCACTGTTCCACATCACAGGAAATGCGAGTGCGTACATTATGATCGTCTAGTGTGCATAATTCGACTGAACAATTTACTGAAAAAGGTAAGGTAAGTTGATGAGTTAGTAGTAGTTGTGGAGTACGATTGAGCTTACCTGGCAAGTTGCATTGGAGCGCAGAGCACCCAGCGGTCTTCACTAGGCGAGTACCGTTCAACGCTCGGAGTGCAGTTCCATGCTTCGCAGCCACCCATTACGTAGATCGAACCGTTCAGGACAGCCACGCCGGCTTGAGACCTGCGCCGAAACGAAGTTCGTGGCTACTCTGATTTGCTGTATTGTCAAACAAGTTACGTGGAATCTCATCTCACTAGCCATATCTCTACTTCGCTGAGATCGCAGATCTAGACACATTCATTACTGAAGCTATGACAGAATTGCCGCAAGACTAGTGAAGAACGTCAAAGTTTACCGTCTAGAGGTACAATCAGACTTATGTTCGGTTTGCACTCCAATAAACCAGCATTTTTAGTCTGCTTTGGCATAAAGCATATCCAGCGGCTACTTATAAAAAGGCATCGGAGCACGACAGCTCTTTCACGATCTTGACGTGCGCCCAAACGTACGTGCGCACGGTGGACGTATAGACTCGCGTATTTCGTTGCAGATGATGCGAGGCAAACGAAATTCCGATCGGTCGAGGATCCGGATACGGACGTAACTAATGACCAGCTGACAGCACTCGAAAACACTGGCAGCCTCGAAAACACTTCTAATACTCTGGCAGTCCTTCCCCCGGCGATGGAAGCGACCTCACTACCGCCATTGCACTACCACGCTGAACTTCTACGGAGATACGCTGCACCAGGTACTCCCCGGCTCGCGCATCCTTTGTCACAGCAGTTACCCTCTTTCCAGGCTCCTTGAGGAACTTGACGGCAGTAACAACTATTATTTGACTATTCGCACATGAGACATAAAATAAACGTATCGTACTCTTCTAATACTTGAATAGCGTTAATCGTCTGTGTATGTTTTTTTTTGGCGTTCTCCAAAACTCTTGCTTGTACCGGCTACTCACCGACCGACGTTGAGCTCGGCAGCGGTGCTCCACGAACCAGTCGAGGGATCGAAAACGTCAACGCGGGTCATTCCGTCTTGTCCCGCACCGGCCCATCCGCCTATAACGTACACCTTCCCGTCGAGGGCGCACACACCTGCAAGCAAACACGGTAAGTGTAACAAACAGCGCCCGGAAAGAAGCGAAACGAGAAACCGCCACTAGCCGCTGCCTTGGAAGGCATGGAGCATCAACACGCCTTCTGCATTTCATTATGATCCGCCGCAGCATTTGATTGCCCCCACCGCGTCGGGGTACCGCTGTCTCCGCAGCTTAAGCTGGGACCCGAACAATAAACTCTTTTGTTCGGGCGATGCGATCCTCAGGGGCGCGTCCTCATAAGTGAATGAGTGAGGGTCTGTTTGTTTGTGTGTGTGTATGTATGTATGTGCACGTATGCATGAGCAGTACAGTCTAGCTATAGCCAGTCCAGTCTATTCATGTTTCGACCGGCCTGAGAACTACCAGCTCACGGGCGTCAAACTCTCGAGCGTCTAGAAAAACGTCGGCCGCAACCAACATACGAACAAACATCTTCAGTGAGCAGGAACTAAGAGGAGGTGATATTAGCGCTATTGGGAGAGGTACGCAATGGACAACGTCAACTGGCTCGCCAGAACGTTTACCCACGAGTGGAAGCATCTTGACCCAACACCCTTAATTAATATCATCAACATTATGCTCATGGCATTTTTCTTCATCATACCAGCAATTTTCCTAACAATCAGCTGGCAAGCAAGAATCGCTTCGCTCGCTTAGGAAGAAGGAAAAATCATTCCGCAATGTAAACACCATATCGGCATGCGGACAGTTGTATACAGAACTGATCCACCAGCTAGCTAACAGCAGACCTTGTCCAGCATTCGAATAAGAGAAAAAACAAATCAAATATTAATGCACTTATTGGATCAACAAATTCATCTTCTAAAGGTCTTAAAGTATTCTCATCTTACTCTTACATGAAGAAAAAGAAAATGAAGGGACTTTAAGATATATATATATATATACCCAATAGAAAAAAAATGTAAGTGCTCCATTAAAAGCAGCTACAATTTACAAAAGGTACCGTAGGTACAGTGTTAGCATGACAGGAATGGAGCTTTAGTTCAAACAAAAAAACGTCTTGCAAAAAAATCGCTTCTGTTATATGTCTTGGTGGAATGCAACCAGTAGCTTCTTGTGTTAGAACCAATTATCTCCCCTGTCGTATGTTGTTCTTGCTCTTCGATTTTATATGTATAGCTCTTCGATGGTGCAATATATAAACGGTAGGGCTAAGTAGATACCAGAGAGTACAAACAACTCTAATATCAAGAGTTGCGGGTTCAAACCAATTTAAAAGTGATCTTTCATTAACAACTTTGGTGACAAAACTGGCAAACACAAACACACATATAGATAATGTAAACAAAATAAAACGTATCATAGAAAAAGGAACATGTGTAGTACCACTGTATGCATATACAGCGGCGTACATGATTAGTGTACTACAACGAACGAAGCATTTGATTGACAAACAACATCTACCGGTCAAACCGATGGTATGATATAGCGGCACCAACACTAAATCCAGTAACAATGCTCCATACACTCCTGATTGGCACTGCAACTGCACTGGATCATCATACCATCAGACGTCCACTCCTTGTGTGTGGTCAAATAGCTGTTGTCCAGCCCCATCGATACAGTGTATCGTTGTCATAGCAGCACCCCTTCGGAAACGACAGAACGAATAATCCGCCCAAAACAGAGATTACACGACAGTGGGTTTGCATAACAGTGCCATATAGTGTATTTCAAGGCCGCCGAGACAACATGTTTTTTAGCGATCCTAAACTCAATAGCAGTGATCACAGTGAACTATCGTTTACAATTAAGAGATTGCGTCCCTGTGCTCTATGTGCCCGAAAACGTAATGAAGAAACAGTGACGCGCGCACGGGACTAGGTGTTATATCAGATGACGCCAGGATCGCTACGTTGTCTCAACGCCCTTAGCTAGAAGTCCAGCTAGCTAATCATATACAGTCCAAAGTTTGGCAAGATGGCGATTTGATCGACGTGGCCGCACGCAGGAGTCCGTGGAGTGACGATGGTCGCGCTCTCGAAACTTTCAGAGGTTTCTATCAGTAGGTCGGTCTGTCCAAATCTCGTCCATTCAGTCATCCATCGGGCGAGCACATACCTCTCAGTCTTCTACGCTGTTGCTGAACAACCAGTCAGTCCGAATTCCTCCGTCCAAGGTTCTTCAACGTCCGTTGCTTGCAATTTCGGTCTTCCGAGGTTTTCCAGTAGAGAGATTGCAGCAGGCTGGCCACCCTCGTCCGCACTCCATATATGTTCCGCAGGCCGTTCGTTCGCTTACTTTGTCTAGATGCACCGGTCGTCCTATATTGTGTTTCCTGTCTAAGGAAAGCCCATTAGGTCAGTGATCCTTAACGGTACGACGTGAGGTTAGCGCAGAAGACCTGATTTCCGCCGTCGCGCAAAGATTGCGTCGTTCCGGCACGTTGTGGATCCGTTGGGATGACGGATACGGCTTCACGCGGGTACATAATACCCTTTCCTATAGAGAGAGTTGGAATCTCGTTCTGCTCTCCAGTACTTCCGTCGGCCGAGTAGGCTTGACCAGCCGATGTGCTCTTCACAGCCTCCGAACATCCTTGGTTTTCGGCGGACGCATAGTCTGGTTTTATTGGCGAGCAATATAGTCCATGAAGGCTAGATTTGCAGATATTGTTATGTCGTAGCTGTATGCTGTAGGCTTGCTGTCTGAAGACATGCTTCAAGTAGCGAACAGGGAACGGCCCGTCGGGAACGGCAGACGATCGGGTGGCCCCGTACTCACCGATGAGCTGAGCAGGCCTGTCACGGGGGAAGAACTCGCTTAATACCAGGACAATAGACGCTCTCCTTTCTCATCTTCTTTGTCTGAAGCAAATGGCTCATTCACAACACATCTCGCAAACGATTGAATGCGTATCTAACTAATGTATTTTGTAAGCCGTTGACAAATTATCCAGCATTGAGATGATGAAACGGTTGAATGGTGTACTGACCCATGTACGAGCCCATAGCCGACGCTATCATCGTCGCGCGATCGATTGATCGACTAACTGTAAAGGCACGCTTTATTTCAGCAGACCAAAAGTATACGCAAGTGTAGCGGGCAAACGACTGGCAAAAGGGACACAACAAAATTATATGAACGATATCGCTCAATCATACGGGTTCGTTTATTGGGCGCATCTCGCCGAATGTTTGTTTCCTGTACACAAGGGAACAGCCACTACGTGGCTGTAAGTATTCGAATACTGCATGGGTCTATAAAATACTTTCCTCTCGATAGTTCTTAAGTTATATGATAACTAGAAAGAAATACTAACGCCTTAAAGCACAACAGCTAAACTGATATCAACCAGTGCCAATCTGAAGGACAATTTACTACTCAACAGGACATAACCTAATAAAGTTAACCTATAATATTATATTCGCACTAATTCGATAGTCCTATCGAATATCTGTGCGCATCTTGCTGCTCACAATGTGACCGACAGCGGGTACCGCTATGGTTTAGGTGGCGATAGTGGCGCACAGCAGGAGAGAGAGAGAAGAAGCAAGACAAAGTGTACGCAGAGTATATGTTCCACTGAGAACGAGAGAAGCACACCAATATCTCTGAGGAGATCTATCGTTTGATCAACTAGTCTATTTCTCAGCGTCGATATCATAACCGACAATGGATAACCTACTCACATAGATACATAGAGACATACAGAGCACGCGGAATCGTCCGTCCACGCGCACTCAAGGCGCACCCACCCACATACAAATGAAAGACCCTAAGCGGAACGGAAGTCGTCTGTACTCGACTCGCTCGTGCTCGACTGCGTCACACGCACATACACATACATACATCCATGCATACATACATACCTGCATGGGATCGGGGCGCGGGCAGGGATGGAAGCGGCAGCCAACGTTGCTGGTCAGGATCGAAGACCTCGGCCGATGCGAGGTCGCGACTGCCGTCCGAGCCGCCGACGGCGTAGATCAGCCCGCCGAGGCTGGCGATGTTGCTACGGGCGCGCGGCACCGTCATGTCGGGCAGAGACGTCCAACGGTTGTCGTCGAGCGAGAGCAGCTCGACGGAGCGCAAGCATTCGCCGCGGTCGTATCCGCCGCAGACGAACAGCGACCCGTTGAGTTCGGCGACGCCCATCGAGCAACGCGGATGGGTCATGCCGGCCAGCGTCGACATGTGCTGCAGCTGCTGAAAGCGCTGAAGCGGTGGCGAGAACTGCATTTGCCCGGTGGCGCCGGCTGCGGCGGCAACAGAAGATCCACCACCAGCCCCTGTATCGTTACCTGTAGAAGAAGAAGGGCAAATTGCCACAGGTCAGTTACGATAGTATCGACAATACGACGACGAAAATAATAATCGAAAACTCGAAAATCGATCTATGTGTTTCCGCACAAGTCTATTGCAAAGCTAGCGGCAAGGGTAGTATGATTATGAGGGCGATGCCGCATCCCAACTCTTGTCTTTCTAATGTCCATCTTGTCTGCGACCGGGAGGTCGCCGCGAGATCATAATCGTGATTATAGCGCGTGATCCGCGCCGAGTTAAGCTCACGTGACTGAGTGAGTTACTTATTGTACATGCTAAAAGTTATCCGCCACCTCTTCCCCCCCCCCCCGCCCCACCTCTTCGATAGGGGCGAAATGTGAAATCCATAGTGCAGAATCACACAGACCTGTGATTGATGACGAGGAGGAGCATGACGAGTGTGACGGAGTGTGATGAGTGTACGTCTGGCCGTGTTGTACATTCGTGTTATCCCCGGTCAGTCCCTTCTTCTTGCCGAGCACCGTGCCGGCATTGTGAGGAGTCTGCGGGGTGCTGCTGTTCGTTAGCGAAGCACATTGAAGCGATTGATAGGGCTCGTGCTGTGGCTGCGGGGGTAACGCTGTTGTTGCTGTCGGCATCATGGTCGTAGCCGTTGCTACCTTATCGTGCACGAACGACGACAAAACGGATACCGACGATGACGAACTCCACTCACCACCGGTCGCCGCCGGAGGCTGAGGTGCTTCACCACCACCAACATCCTCACAACTAGCAGCAACAGCAGCAGCACCACAACCACCACCACCATCAAGGCTCGAAGCACTAATGCCGCTGTTCTGAGTGCAGGAGGAGTTATTGTTGACGGTCGGAACGCCGACGGTGAAGGCGAACGCCAAGGATGCGCTTTCACCATCCCCTTCACGAAGGCTGCCGTTGTTGTTGCTCCCGCTAATACTTGCACTGCTACTGCTGTTGCTGTTGTTGTTGTTCAGCCGGCGAACAACCGACAGCAGAACCATCTGTGACTGAACGATCGCAAGACCCATCGACGAGTGGCCACCGGTTGGCGCAGTCGCCACAATCCGAAAGTCGCTGAAAGCACAACGACACAAAACAATACAACACAATTAGGAAAACACGAGCTTTGCTGAAAAATAAAGTACTACATTTGAACCGAGTTATATTGCGTTAAATAATTCATTGCGCTATCGTCTCAGCGTCCTGTTGAGATGTTTCAACCGCTCACTTGCTCCAGAATAACTGACTCCTTGACGACTCTTCTGTGACAGGCCCCTGGGCTCAATTCTGACATGGCACATACTGTATTATATTATAGTTAGTTAAATAAAAAAAAAAAGAAAGAAAAACAAATACGGCAAAAGACAACTCTTGCTACAGCCACTGATTTAGTACTGGCTGATTGATACATGACGTTCACAACTCGTATAGCTAAGCAAGATGTGACACGTCACTTATGCATCTACCGTTTCCCTTATGATTGAGACAGGCGTGGGTAATGTTTGATTGTACTTTTTTTCCGTAAGGTTAATGCCCGTGAGCGGTGTTTTCATGTCATGGCAATTTTTTTAATCCACTCCGGCATTTACCTCGTCTAAATTGGAAACCATGCAGACCAATTTAAGAGTGGCCGGTGTGGGTCTCAAACCCAGTCCACCCGAATGCAAGGCGAAGGCTTTGCCACTAAGCCATCTTGCTCGGTTCTTATATATATATATATATATATATATATATATATATCGTGTATATATATATATACATAAAAATAAAAATGAAACGAGTTAAAGACATTGTAGTTCGTACCTGTCATAAGCGGCGTCGTCATTGTCGCTTGATGACGACGAATCTGAGCGGGTGTACAGAAACTGCTTAGGTTTGGCAGGCATGTTGCTCGAGACCACACCGTGAAGGCCATTACGTGCCAGCCTTGACGGCCTCACTTTACCGGCAGCGGGATCAGCGGCGCCGCCACCACTGTTACTACCAGTAGAGCCACTGGCACAACCGGGACTCGATGCCGATTGGGACTTGTTGTTTGCGGATAGCATCGGCGAGAACAGGTTCGACGATGACGACGACACCAATAGAGTCGAGAGCACCGCCGGAGGCGATGACGGAGTAATCTGTGGCGATTCATTCTGCGTCTGCCGGTCGCCGCCGAGCGCCTGGTTGAGCTTCCTCGACAGCCTCTTGTAGTCCTGCACGAGCTCCGAGTCTCGTACGTCGCCACTTTCGATGTCGATGCAGTCGTGCAGTGTACGATCTCTGTTCAGATAGAGCATGTGCACCTATATATACCCGAGGATAATCAGAATAAAATGAAGACGGAGAAGCAGGAGAAGACAAAAGAAAGAAATGCGTACACAGAGTTGTTATGGAAAACAAACATAATGGATATCATTTCAGCGCGTGGGTACAAGCCTTAATCTTTCGACGGGAGACTCGAGAGCATCGGAGTTCTTGCGTCAGAGGCTGTCATTTGACCTTTAACGAGGAAACACAACATCTGTTCGGGGCGCATTGTTGAACAGGTGGAGATAATTGCACTAATAATCTACACTAAATATTAACCATATTAAATAACATTATTTAAGAATCAGTGATCGTTGCTACATCTTGTCGCAAATGCCATGTTTCTAACGGGGATTAGGTTCGACTATTGAGTAAAGGATATCTTGAGGTGCGCTCTTCAAGCGTATAAACCAGTAATGTAAGCGTCAAAATTCAGTTATTATGGACACATAACAAAAGACCTGTGTTATTGTCACACACAACTTTTATGAAAAATATTTACGTAGGCTCTACAGTAGCAACTTCACGCATGGTGTGTTGCCTGCTAGCTGGAAATTTGATGACGAGCGAGAAAAAATCATCAATCTCAGGGAAATGGTTTCAGAGCGACCGAGTTAGCCGTGATTAACAACACTGTCATTCGATCACCGAAAAACGGCGTCCCTTTTTTAAGGACGAGTGGGGATGTTACCTTTCCTGTAAGACGTTGTATGTCGAGTTCTCCATCCCGGTAGCAGCTCTCCCGTAGCCAGTCAAGAAGCATTTGGAATAGGTGACGCTCATTCGTTGAGTCCATTTCGGCCAGCGTGCTCTGAATCAACTCCATTTGAATGTGAGCGAGACTCGATAACTCAGCGCTCTCTAACACTTCGTTGATCTGTGGAAAAATAAACAATCATTGTAACAGTAAGCTCACGCACCAATAACGTGTAGTACGGAAAAACTGCATCAGGGATTAAGTGTACAAATATACGTATACGTGTCTAGACTAAGAGTGGCCGGTCTGGGGTTCGAACCCAGTCCTCCCGAATGCAAGGCAAAGGCTTTGCCACTAAGCCACCTTGCTCGGTCGGATTGCGCTAGAAATGTTTTTGATCGGATTGCGAATGTTCTTTCGGCCTATTTATTATTGAGCTTTCACTGCTCTACGTCAGTCTGAGCAAGCAGACTAGCTTGGACACTTCCAAATATCAAGTCAAATAAGCTATGGCTTTAATATTCCGTGAATTCTACAGGTGTGGTTCTCATCAATGCGTCGGTTCTTTGTGGTAAATGCAGACCAATAATATAGAAATTGGCGTACACATTTCCACTCAATCATTCCTGAGCGCATGTTCTTATAACAAAACGATGTAACATTGTAAATGAGTGATGTCATTATGTGATCGATACATGTGTACATACCCCTTTATGTCGTAATAACTAAGCCCTGATGCATGCATGGTTCTAGTCGGCTTTAGTGGATTGTATAAACATTGTATAAACTTCCTTTACTGCACGGCAACTGACTAAGACGCACAGCATTGCGAACGAGACCTAAAATAGCATAGCAAGGACAAGGCAATTTACATTGTGTTTGATGAAGGAGTCCAGCTTGTTGATGAGGGCGATCTGGTCGGGGTGACGACTGGAAGAATTTAAAGCAGCCGACGACTGGAGAAGGACTGCGCGCAACCCGAGGCAGTTGTCGGGGTTTACGTCGGACACGAGCTCAGATCCGCATAGCTGAACAACCGGCATCATCTACAAAGTAAACGGTGGCACACCATAGCGATGTTATTGCCGAGGTCTCATATGACAAGGCAAAGGCTACATATGAAAGCAATTATATAGTTTCTAAGATCTGCAATTTGTCTTGTTTCTCTATTCCTTTCTCCATTGGGCTCACAACTATATATATATAAACATTTTTGCATGAGAGCACTAACACTTCCAGCTTACATAAATTCATAAAAAATATATTCCATGTCAAACTGGTTTGCTACTATATAGTTTTCTGTGCAAATAAAGAAAACACTCGGTGTTGGAATATATTACTTGCCACTAGTAATAGCCACAAGAATAACCTAAAATAATTACAAAACTAAGTGTCTCCGTAAATCTTAGACCGCAAACAATAGTACTTCAATTAAACTAGTTTGCAGATTCTAATTAGGCAGGCTTCCGCGTTCGATTATGAACTGGACGGGAAATTAGTTACTGCGTCATGCTATATACAAAATACGCGGGTGACTTAATGATTAGAGTAAGGGCGTATTTACCTTAAGTTTAGCAGCTGTGAGATAAGCCGCGCGCAGTTTGTTCCGGGGAATCTCAAGTTTGGCTGTATACGCGTATTCGATAAGTGCCTCAAAGACCTCGATGTCGAATTCGCCCGGCAGCGTGCACTGATCCGTAAGAGCGCGATCTGCCGTTCCGCTCTTGAGTCTTTGATCGAACACCTATAAAAAATGTAAATGATATATATCCAACAGAGTTATTTATTTTGCAGTGTAGTTTTTTTAATTGCGTGTAGTCAATTGGCTGCTGAAAGTGTCTGCCGAGGGAAGTGGGAAAGAAAGTGCAGCCAGGCCCTCAAGCTCTTGACGCACCTCTTCGGGGCATATCATGGCATAAGCCCTCTATCTGGGTGCATGTAGATATGCAAAAACATAGACGAAAACGTAACTGAATCAACGAAAAATGGCAGGGACGCCTCTCCCACGGACTCCCACGGCTTCGAAGAAGTGCAAAGTATTACCGAGCCTGGGAGATGGGGAGGAATCCGGGTTTAATGGATTTGCAAGTCCTACAGTAGTCACGGAGGCTACTGGTTGTGTCTATGCATTATGCATTCCCAAAACCTTCCAGAAAAAAAGAACGTATCTCACAGCCCCACCTGTTCTTCAAACCCAATAAGATAGCCCAGGAGTCTCAGCTCGGTCCCTCAAGGGAGGTTTCTAAGACAGGCAGCGCACCGCTTTGAATATCTGTAGACAGTTTCTGGCTTAAATGGGTGCCATCTATTTAATCACATCTCATATATATATATATATATATATATATATATATATATATAGTTAGCAAAGTTAGCGACAATCTTACCTCAAAAAGGTATGGCGAAACACTGGCAACAACCGCCCGGTGGCAGTGTACCTCGTGCGAGTCGATCTTCGACGAAATCTGAACATAGGGTGAATAGCATAACAAGGTTTTATTAAGCAGAAAAAGATACCGAACCAATAAAGGACGAAAGAAAGATGACAACCGAATTCGAAGATTAAAAATGCACTTGGATAAGATAAGAAAATTGTGGCCCAGGTTTCAGCGGCTTAGCATTACAAATATTTTCACTCTAGCTGGGTCGTAACCACACCTGGAAAATATGCACAAACTTATCCAGACTATCCTAAAAGTGCCCAACAGAAACAAAACTCAGAAAAGCGTGTTGTGGGACATCAGATGCAACATCGAACATTTTAAGTTACACCGTAAGAAGGAAAAATCGCACTGCGCCGGGTTTGCGATAAGGTGTTTTCGTCAAAAGCTGTTCCTGCCTCAATATTAATAGGTCGTAGCACCTAGAGTCCATGTGCACAAACATAGTAAAATAAATTAAAAAAACAGTTCGTAGCTCTGTTAATCTCCTGTTCACTGTAATCAAGTAAACTGAAACAAAAAGTTTACGTACCTGCAAGATGACATCGCAGAACTGTTTATTTCGACGTAGCTTATTCAAGCTTTCGAGAATCTGGTTCGAGCTCGAAGAGTTGTCGAACGTCACAAAATCGTCCGAATTCCGCTTCTGAAATAATACAAATAACAGGAACGTGTTTTAACTAAGAAGAGCTATAGTATGGTATTGTATTGTTCAGCGGTAAGAAAACAGCTTTGTGTTTTATTTTCCAAGAGACATAGAATAGGCTTAAAATAATGCTATTCTGCTGTTCCAAGGGTCTAGCAATAGTAAAACACCTAGTCGATAATTTACATTAAAAAATGTACCGGTTTACTGTGGCCACGATAGAAATGTGGAAATGACTAACATTTATTTCTCTCATAAAAAGTATCCGTCCTAAGGTCACAACATGCACAATTGCGAGACAACCAGTCTTCCGATAGAGAATCTAATCTAGAGCACACCATCGTAATCGTGAGAAAATTCTGCTTCCTCTGAAAGGCATACGATACCAGCTAGAATTAATATAGTTTTGGTGCCAAATCTATGGCGATTCGAGCCGTGACTTGATCGGAGTTTCGTAGAAGAGAGCCTTTAGGTGACCTCTAAAAAAATCGATACTAGATCAATCGGGCGATCGCGGTGGCCAAGCGATGGGCTTGCATCGGTAAATCAACCTATTCTCGAAAATCTCGTTTAAGTAATCGTGTCTTGCAGCCGTGGAGTGCGATGGCGCTCCGTCATGATGGAATCACACGCTGTCGCGAACACCTCCTGAAACGCCTTCCAACAGTCCTGGTACTATTTCATTCAGAAATGTATGGAATGTTTCTGCATCCAACTTCTCCGAAAGTATGTGCGGGCCTAAAAGGTAGTTTTTTTTCACCATGGCAGCTCACACAATCACGGGAAAACGCTTTTGGCGTCCAAAAGCCCCGCCCAAAGCTCGTCTGCGAGTAATATACGGGACCCCGTTGGCCCGTCAACGGGTGTTGTGCTTATTAAGCACCCCGTCTTGTGTATAGCAATTTTATCGGGGGAGAGCACAAGGCCAGGGAACTCCGTATTGGCTTCTACTTGCCGGAATACCCAGAAACCGGCTACAGAAAACAATCCGTCGCCCAAATATGTTACTTTTGAGCGCTGTGAAAGGTCGTAGGGTTATGTTATTTGGGGTATTTTCAAGTTGGCATTGTATGTCGCTCACAAGCACGACGGTATGCTTAGTTTCTCTATAAGTGGGCTGGTTGTTTTGCAATCGCACATGCTCCTCCGTCGAACAATAACACCAGTGTCGCAAATTTTAGTAATTTCACAACCCTGAAACGTGATTTCTCCAAAACCATATTCTGCTAGAAAAAAATATTTGTTTTAACGAGATCTACAATTTTCTATATCGCATTTGAAATTATTTTGGGCCATTTTATATATATATATATATATATATATATATGGTGCGCATGGTGTCTACAAAAATTTAGCCATACTTTAGGGAATTATAGAACTTGTAAAAAAGATTAATTTTTGCAATGAATGTGGGAGAAGAAATGCACTGTTTAGGAAAAACAGTAACATTGCCAAAATGTGTTATATCGATGTCGGATCGATCGGATGCAAGAAGCGAAAGAAGAATAGCAGTATTAAAACGCATTGCAAAAATCGAGATCCTGTGATGCGTCATTTTTATCTTTCACGTTCAATACATTAAAGTTTTGTAATTACGCTCATAAAGCAAATACGCGCAAGCCAATGTGATTTAATGGGGATCATTTCGGTTCCAAATCGATGGTGATCCGATTCGTGATGTGGTTACCGGGAGCCGCTTTTCCACGCCCCACAATGTCTGATCCTCATAAGGTCCCATGTTAGTGGCGGCGTATAGTGCGCTATTCATGGTTGTCTTCTACCGGGGATGTTGCCGATTCGATGCTATCGATCAAATTTTCTTTGAGCGATAGACGATAAACCATGTTCCGTTCAGAGTCAGCAGCCAAGCTGCCACAAGTGACACTAGAAGGAACCCGAAATTCTCAAAATGCCCGGCCCTCGGCATGTCCGGCATTAGAGATACGCCAAACGGCGATTCCAAACCCGTAGCGGACGGAGGATGGTCTAGACATTAAAACAACTTCCCTAAAAATGTTTTAATTCTAGGGTAATTCCATGTTAACAGCGGCAAAGTCGTTAGCGGCTGATTTACGGTCTGTATCTGGCGGCCGCTCACGTCCTCCATCCTCTGTTGTTAACGTGGGGACGGTGCCATAAAATATCAAACGATGATCCGGATTTTACTGCCCAAACAATGATTGTTTCTGCGGTGAGAATGGGCTCCGAGAGCAGTTTCTCGAACGTCCCACAAAGTGAAGCGAGTGACAGCGATGCAACTATCCAAGGACTCTAACCTTTAGGGAATAATTTCCCTACGGGCCGGACAATTCTACGAGCTTACAGCTATTAGGAAGGGGCTAGACGATTGCCAAATGAAACAAGATATTTGTTTACGTCTCTCCGACTATAGGTCTGCCTTTGAATCCACGATGCATAGCAAACTCCTTCTGATATTGCGCAGAAACATCATAGGTCAATATTAGGCCCGCTTACGTAGACGCTCTACACTGACTTCTTCGGATTTAAAATTCTTGATAAATTGAAAAATAATTGATAAAAGCTAAGCGGACGATATAAAAATGTATACCGTAATTCATAAGAAAGCACTTTATTAGTTATTAAAGAACGAGACCCATCTTAAGACCCGTCGAAGGCCGATTTCGGTGACTAAGGCTATATTCCATGAAAGCAACGAGTTTCCTCGAATCTTCTAGTTTGAAGCTATCTCTTGATAAATAGGCAGTACTACACCAATTAGCCAAAAATAATCCTGCATATGTATAACCACTTTGGGGCAAACGACGTGGGTAAAGCAAAGACGTATATTAACCATCCAAGTGCGCTGACAATTACCACGTAACTGACTTATGACGGCCGTATCTTGTAAAATCAACTGAATCACACGCTTGTTCGTAATCAGATACGCAAAACTCCATGCGAAGCTATACAAGCAATATTTTATACCAATATGACTATACGCAAGTTGCTTGCATAGAACACACATTTTGTAAATAGAAAATGCATAGTGAGTTTGTAGTTATATGAGTTGCGCAATGCTGCAATATTCAAGTCAGAGCGCTAAAATGTGAGGAAAATATAGAGCTGTGATACAAAAAATTATGGAAAAATGTTTGCCCCATGCATGTTCCGATAGAAGAAGAGCTGAGGGTATATAAATTTTTTTTAAGGAGGTTGTTTTCAAGGGTGTCTAATCATATAGATCAGTAAGAACTGTCACTTGATGCCGAACTCAAGAGAATAGGACCGAACCTATGCATAGAAAGGGCAAGCCAGTCAAATGTGAAATACGATACATCAGGAAATATGCATATATGTACGGGACTATGCAGCCACGGTTCGGGATCCCTCCATAGATGGCTGGTCCCTACACTGGACCCCCCGTAACGGTGCACACGTTCGCAGCGACCGAAATGTCATGTTGCCACCACGTGAATGATTGATTATATATATATATATATATATATATATATATATATATATATATATATATATATATATATATATATACATACATATACATATATATAAACACAAAAAGAATCCGCTACTAGGCCATACATGAAGACAATACACGAGTGGCAATGGTGTACATGAATGCGCCTGCTCCAACCAGTCCGGCCGCTCTCTCTATATGTATATATATATATATATATATATATATATATAATATAAGTTGGTGCTGTCATAACAAATGAGATACCGCCGTCTACGCTTCGTACTGCGAAACTCTACACTACTACGAAGTGTACTCGATTCTAACAATATCCGAGCTGAGGCCCGGCGGCACGGCTGACGGTCACGGACGAGTCAAGAGTTCGTCAGGAGTGCATAGGTCGGGTCACGCGGTTGCATTCGTGGCTATCGTGCACCTAACCCACCGGTAGCAGTTCGAGCTGTTTCTCCTCGAGAATCTCACAGGAGTCGACCGCATGCGTTAGGTCATCCATGATGACGGGAGCGGCGGTGGTAGAGGCGGCGACCTCAAGGAGATCGCTCAAGTCACCCTCGAAGCTGCCTTGAAGAGTTAGCTGTCCAGCTAAGAAGCAATCAATCAATCAATCAAGCGAACAAGCACTCTTCCTCGCAACAACACAAATGACGGACGCTTCAAATCAAGTCCATCAAGTTCAGTCATTCGAAAGACAGCAGTTGTCCTGGTTGTAATGTGTTTTTGTGTTCCATAATCGCACCGCGCACCGAAACCGTATCTCTCTCGCATGCAGCACGAAAGCAGACGACAACAGCAGCAACGACAGCAACAACAATAACAACAACATCAAGAATAACAACAGAAATTACAAGACTTCCACAGCAATGACGACAACAGCAACAACTTCAACAATAACAACAAAAGCAACAAGAGCAACAGCAACAACAACAACAACAACAACGAAAATAACAAACACTTAATTCTTAACTTCAACAAGCAACGACTTAATTACAGCTACATAATAGTGATGCACCGCCTATCGAACCGAGGCGAGTGTGATAGATCTGGTTGGTGGTAATGATACTTCGCTCGATTACGGCCACCAAAATACGATACGGCCATAGACAGATACGGCGGCGCTGTGATCGCGCTCAACTACCCACCCTCCCACAACGGATTCAGATCAATAATAAATAGAGCGGTCGAGATTCGCAGTATACTCCGACGTTTCGCGCAGTTCTACGGGTTACAGCATTGCTACCAGCACCAATCATTTGCAACATTCGCACAGCGGCGTGCTTTCTAGGTAGTTTAATTCTAGTTAGTAGTAGTAGTTTGTGGCCAGGCCCGCTTATGCGTCGGATAACGTCGGATCAATTACAGGTTCGATGCAGCTCACGAAGCGTAAAGTGTGAGCGTCTTTTAACGCACAAATCGTGAGCGCACAAAAATCGAGAAAGCAACACATCGAACAGAGGACAGGCGCATGGAGATGAGAAGGCAGGTCGTGTTGTTTTTTCTGTTTGGGTCAGGTTCTGTTTTTTTTTTTATATATATACAGACCCGATGCCGGGCTGCCATGATGATTACGTATGCCGACGATCTAGTACTCTACAGTAGCTGCAGATGCGATCTGCAACAGGCGCTGGCTATTTTGGTGAATGTGAACGTAGTAGGCCTTAAATAAATATGCAGAGGACGGAGGCCATGAAGTTCAGACACACGGGCAGGCTGTACGTGACCGACATACTTATGCTAAATTGACAAAACCGGGGCTATATGAATAAGTTCACATATCTCGGTATCACAGTGACCCTCTCAGCCAAGACCTTCGCTGTACACATAGAGGAGAGGTCCTGAAGAGCCTTGATCGCGGCGACAGCCCTTAAGAAGCCCCAGATGCTCTCAATTAAGGCAGCGCTAGCTCTATTTGTAATGAAAATAGCGCCAATTGCATCATACGGGATTCAGCTTACAAACGCCTAACGCATTTGCTGTGTGATACTCCATTTTTTGTAGAAAAAGTAAAAAAACAGTTTGAGCTCCCAGACACCCCCGTATACAGCGAGTTCATACGGTCATATGAAGAGAAGATGGCAGAGATCGACCCACATTTTGATACGACAGATGTAATAGTTAGGTAGGAATGGAAGAGCACAGGCAAAGCAAATAGCGCACATAACCGCCCATTTGCTGTGCACGGTTTTCACCACCTCCTATGCCAGAAAGACGCTTATCATGAACCCTGCGAAACGTGTGTTTGTAAATATTGTTATATTTCATAGCATGGCAGTGAGTGCAATGCAGTCTTTTCGTTAACAAGGTTGTCACTGAATGATTTTTAATATCAATACGAAGCGGTAGTGGTATTGACCATACTCTTGTACGTTTTACCCAATCTGGTGTGGAAATAATTATATTATATATATATATATATATATATATATATATATATATATATATATATATATATATATATATATATAGTTGTGGGTTCTGTTCCGAAACAACGTAAAATAGGTGGATGACGGGAGTGCGACCCAGTAATGAATACACCCTAAAGGTCTTTTATTTTTGTAGAGGAGGTATTACATGCAGTTACGCACTATCGCTACGAGTCTCTATCTATCTCTAGCAGTGTGGGACTCGACCCCAACGGTTGGATGTTACTCCGTTGAGACCCATACCCACTAAACGCACCTCCCCCCTTAAGCTTCACTCTCTGACAGCCCAGATCCTCATGAAAAAAAAACAGTACTATGGACTATGGTCCCGGTCTAAACGTGTGCTAACGAAGCCAACTTCTTCATTGGTTACGCGTGGTTTATTTAGTTCGCACCTTATTGTAGGATATTTCGTCATCGAGTTGGTCCCGAACGTTAATGACGGCGGGCTGGATATCGCCCAGTAACGCTTCCATGGTCATCTTTTTCTTTTGATGGCAAATGCCGCAGCTTTACGTTGATCGACAGCCTCCAGGTGTATGTTTGCCGTGGTTGCTATTTGTGTTGTCTGTCGTTGTTGTTGGTGATGCTGCTGTTGTTGTTGTTGCTGTTGGTGATGTTGTTGCTGTTGCTGTTGTTGTTGATGTTAATGTCAAGATTATTGTCGTTGTTGTCGGTGTCAATCACAATCGTCACTTAGGTAGCGTTATGTGTTGTTGTCTTAGGTGTTGTTGATATTGGCGGAGCAGACACTAAATATCACCTAGGCTAGAGCTATTCTGCGTTATTATGCTGGCAACGGTTCGTAACTGGGTCTGGCTAGGAGGACGACGCGATGGGACGGATGGGCACCTATTATCTCTACGACCTTTCGACTTCCGAAAAACACTACTTCTGCAGGAATGCTATATAATGCACTGGAATGTGCAAGATGCGCACTTCCAGCGAACGATGGGCAACTAGCTGGATATATATGTGTATGTACCGAGAATGACAGAAAGAGTAATCTTTCCAGTATTTCTTGTCATGCTTGTCTAAATGTCAGGAGACAGTTGTACGTGCGGGAATACGACCCAAAGTGACTGTGGGTAAATATATTCATTAATTCTATCTTCTTTTTCAAATATCTTGTTTCGTGTTATTGTTGTTGTTGTTGTTGTTGTTGCTGTTGTCTATTGCGGATTATTCTGGAGAGTTATTGTGATCATTGCTGCTGCTGTGGCCGACGTTACTGTTGCTGTTGTTGTTTGCTGTCAATGATGACAGTTCCTCCGCCGACCATATATCCAGTTTTGATTTCACGTGCCGTTTGGAGCCGTTGTAGCAAACCCGATGGACTGTGACGAGACCACCGTCTCAAGCGATTATTAGCGATCCTTTAAAGTTTCGACGACGATCGATTGTACGCCAACCTGAAATGATATACACGCCAACAGACAGAAGACAAACGAAAGAAAAAACATGCCACCGTTAATCTTCAATGCTAGGCTTCAAGGCGCCGCTTTCTCGCAGGGGAAATCTATTCCGTCACGTTACACTTTGTGTAGATCGGTTACAGCAACTCACTGTGCGATGGGCACAGTACTGATACGGACGCGAGATTCGATCCATTTTACTGAGCTTAGTCAGTCACATCTCCTTCTCTTGGCAAGAAAAGCCTAAAGCACCACTGGTAATCACAACAACTAGTTTTCGCGGAACATACCTACATTTGTCCTCTGTTGTTATAAACTTATTTGGCTTGCCTAAATTCAGCGTTCTGGCCGTCGGGAGTTAGTGTCGCTACTTCTTTATCAGTTTATCTTTTTTTTTCGAGATTGCATCCATTAGATATATATATATACACACAGCATTTTTCCTTTTAGGACAACTAATCCGTGTATTTATATGCACACACGTAGTTGACGGCCTGCCTTCGGCGACCACACATAAAAACCGCACTAGATTGTAAAATATTATGAGGCTTCCTTATTAAATGCGATGAGCCTCGGGCTCGTTACGTTTATTAAGGGATGTCGCCCTCTTCCCCTAGGCGTTATGAGCCCGTGTCGTAGCGACGCTTTACGAGTGTCGTCGGTAGCACGGCTGTTGTTCGCTGTATGCAACGAGCGGTAGACTGGTCTGCTACTAAAACAAGGGCAGATCATACGAAGATGGAGCCGCCGCTCTCGCGGCTGGCGGTAGTACCAGTCTCAAGGCACACAACTTGACGGTTTAGGTGCTTCAGGACATTGTAGGACGTCTTAGTGTAGGCTCCGAAATCAAAAGCGATCTAGCCACCTGCCCTTCGTGAATTCGACTTGAGCCACAGGACTGTCCAATTTACAACTTTGCCCCCACGCTCTTTAGCTGGCGAGCTAGTGGAAGACCACACTGGAGGAGAAGGAGGGTCACAGCATGCTTCTGCCTACGGCTAGGGTTAAAGGTAGAGATGAAGTGATGACATATCATAGCAATTCATTAAGGACAGGAGGATTTGATAATGTGTTGTTATGAGAAATCTTCAAGTATTGGCTACCGTTGCCAGCCTTCAGCTGTCTATATGACAGATGCAGTTTCCTTCGGGAAAATTGCTTAGGGATGTGGGCTGAGTGAGAAGTTGCAACCGTGCTTTTGAAAATGTCTACTAAGGGCATCGTTGGTGGTAAGTCATGCCGATATAATGGCGCTCTCACGAGATCTCTTGAGTACAAAAACGTTAATTGATGATCATGTAAATGGGTGCCGTTCGCAGGGTATGTGACATACGACAGCTAACGATTGCTCGCTCAGCTCAAAGAAAAATTATTTATTGCGGATGGCGAACAAATGCGGGACGTCATCTTTATTATGACCTTCGACACGACCTGTAATGCAAATATAAATATATGTACATACGATACGCAAGTAAGCATCTCGGTAATGATGAAAGAAGAAAGCAAACTCCCTACCCCTCGTTGACAACTGGCTCGCCAGATCTCAACTGCTGGTCGCGCTAAAACAGTAATCGTACTCTGATAATGGCAATAGTAGAAATGGAAAACCTACTAGCAGAAGCCGTTTTCCTTTGACAGATTTGTTTGACATCGCGTCTCGTCTAACGGGACATTGGGCTACGAGAAACAAAAAGCTGGTCAATCAGGATCAGCGTCCGGTGGCATCCGACGCCGAAGTCACAGGCCTATGCTATTTCCAGCCACTCAACGAATCGAGTGTCACAAGCCTATACTATTTCCAGCCACTCAGCGAATCGAATAGAGGAGCAAGCAACTAGTTGATGTAGTAGCACCAGTTAAGGTAGCGCCAAGAAAGAAGCTTCTCGGCGTATTTGACTAAAGCTGATAGACAGCCGACCTATGGTGCCGCGATCGATGGGTTTTTGATCTCATGGTGATAGTGCCAATGATTGGTCGATTGGCCATGGGCCCATCATACCATGACTACGACGTAGAAGCAAGCCTGCGCCTTCTTTAACGTGAGATGAGAGACCTGCCTCGTCCGTCTGCTTCACTGCTTCCGTTGTGTGTCGGATGTATTTGCGCATGACTGCCGTGTTGCTGGCAGCAGGTGACAGCTGTCTGACAGCACCCAGAACCACCAGAACATTCATAATCTGTCCACTACCACCACCATACGTATATATATATATATATATATAGATAGATAGATATAGATATAGATATATATACGTAAGTGTTAAGTGTGAAAGGAAGGGCAGCTGCTTTTAGTGAGCGGCGCGCCTAGGATCTCCACCTGGTAAAGCATGCCAACTCTGAACTAACTATCTTCTCTAACTACGGAGTTTGTCTGACCAGCCGTGGAAGCAGGCAGGTAGAGATGAGAGTGTGACCAGCAAAAGTACTTTGCGAATATTTTCATATTCATCGTCATCATCGTCGTCGTCGTCGTCGTCACAACAACAACAATAACAATAACAATGATTGCCAAGGTCAGCAAATGTCGGCGAACACAAGCTGGTTGACCGCGCTGCGTGGAGAGGAGGCCTGCCCGGCTGTCCTCGCTGTTCGAGACAGCGGTGGTGGTTAGACGGATCAGAGAGAGCAGAAGCGACGTTTAGCAGTAGGGCAGCAGGAGCTGAGAGGCTCGATAAAAAAACTGCAACAGTTCGAGTGGGAACAGTACTATCGTTGTAGACAGACGAAGGAGACTGACTAGGGTAGTGAAGTCATGGAGTCGGCTGGCATAGACAGCATCAGCGTTCGAGATGTGGACAATGATCTGACGCCAACACCCTATGATGATAGTTGGCAATTGGCCTTCCCGTAACAGAGCAGCATCTATAACCGAGCGATAGGATAGTTAGGATTGGTAAAACTGCTGCTATTCGCCTTGAACTCAGACAGGGCAACGTGAGACACACAAGACAAACGTACGTGACAAAAACAACGTCACGTATTTTCAGTGTTTTTTTTTCGATATCAATACTCCCTAACCTAACAGAAATGGTGCAGTCTTAGCACGGCTTGCTCGCCTACCCAATAACGAACGCAACAGCTAACGGGCCACGGTGGCTACTTTCAGCAATACCTACCACACCGAATTAGCAAAGTTGACTCCTCCTTATTCCATCTGTGCAACTCTAAAGAGGACTCTGACGACGTAAGGAGGTGTTAGGAAAGCTGTGTTTCTTTTAGCACGTAACGAAATCTATTTTCTCAGACCCTAACACTGGAAAGTCCCTTGACATGTCAAGCGCTCGTAGAGACGCTTTTAAAAGGCCATTAGTCCTCTATCTATGTTTGATGTGTATTTCGCCAAGACGCTTTAGGATGGAATGGCAGACGCGTGTGGGCATAGGTGGCAGGTTAAAATTCAGAGTCAATTAACTTCGACATTATTCCACCTTGAGTCTCATTAAGTCGCTACTGCTACTACTACTACTACTTTATATTGAGCATATAAATGATTATCATTTTCCCAATTATATAATCCCTTCAACGGCAATTAAATCGTTTCTTCTTCTTTGGTAAGTCGCACGCGTAGATTTATATATATATATATATACCTGATCAGCAATTGTTGTTATTATTATCGAGTTTTCAAGCGGATATTCAGAAATGTCGTTCTTTCTGGTCGGTTTTAGGCATATATATATATATATATATATATATATATATATATATATATGCTAAAATTTGTATAATTTATATATTGTTACAACAAGCATTCTGTTTCAACCCGAGAGCGTAGATTCTGACCAGTAAGTCCGATCACGACTCAGTATTATTTGCTTGATATAGTCCCAGTTTCATCGTAAACCTAACATGACAGTTATAACAACAAGCACAAAAAAGATTCGCAAGAGCAAGAATCACAAAAATAGTAACAACAATGGCGGTGACCGACCCGCGACCTACCAGGAAGGGGACTAACCTGTTCCACAAAGATCTGTTTAAACGCATGCATGAGATCACATGAGATTGACGAGAGAGCGAGTTCCTGAGACAGATGCTATCGCTGGCCAATTGCAGGCGAAATGCTGTGTTCATAGTGGGCGCCACGCAGTGAGATGGCATTGGAACCTACAAATAATTTACCCGCATTCATCACGCACGTACAAAACTGTAACTGAATGAATTAAATCATACTAATAACACCAATCGTATTAGCAATAAAAACAATAGTAACAATAACAGTGCAGTAACAACAATAATGTTCCAAACGACAATAACAGATGCAGAAGGGTGAAATAAGATGTGGTTTGTCTGTTGGGAGGAGCTTGTTTGTTGACGAAAATGAGTGTTCCGACTACCTTTGGATTATTAGCTAAGAGACACAGTTGTCTAAGCGAAGAACATCGCTTTTGTAGACCAGCTGGCAACTGCCTACAGATAACCACATCTCTGATCGACAGGAGCATCTGACTGGTATGACTACAATATTAACAATAATAACAACAGCATTTATAATCAAACTACTGGCCATTACAAATAGAAAGAAGTGAACAGTGAATGAAGTACCAGCATTGCCGACAGCACTTCGTTGTTGCCGGTAAAAGATGAATTTGTCTATTAAGACGTTGTAATGATTGCAGCTGAGGCAATTTGCATAACGTGCAGGGGCCGTTCGCCCCCAAGATAATAACAAGAGCCAACGAATTAGCGGTCACCGCTGCAGTCCAAGTATTAACGCGGAAAGTCCCATGGAACCTGCGGGTTTTAAAGATCGCAGCTCTTCAAGCCGACGCCTCACTCTTTCAGGTGGACGCAAGACGTTCGACAACTGACACATGAAACAAAATATGGGCGGGGATCTAGACGGATCATCAGGGTTTCTGCGCCCGCTCCAATATTCTAAATGTGAGCTAGTGGTTCAAAAATCGTGATGGATCAATTCCCTACTCGCGGACCTAATCCTTACCGATTCCATAGTAAAGGTTTCGGGCTGACCCTCAGCCAAGATTTAACGTCCACGGGACTGCTCTTCGTATTGCTTCATAGGCGGACCCTCATAAATACAAATATGCAATGGCGGGGCTCGAACCCGGGTACCTATGTGTCTCCTCCGGTTGCGAGACGCAGACGAATGCACCACGCCATAGGGCTTCCTTCCTTCCTCCTTGTGGGCCTTTAACTTCTATCTTATAATCTAAAGTAGGAAATTATTTTCATCGTATCGAAATGGCTCCATCGCCAGTACGCGTTCTCCGAACTCCGGAGAAGAGAAGAACGTCAAATATGGGTTCAAAGTATGCACGGGTTTACCGCGGATAGGGCGCACCTAACGCGGCTCTTTGAATGGGAACTCCAACAGTGACATGCAAACAAGTGACACAAGCATTTGGGCCGGTCAGCCTTTATTGCCAACTACTATGTTAGAAAACTCCAAGATGAAAGGTTTTCTAGTAAAAATAGTCGTACATTGTAGTAATGTCAACTCAAATAAGACAAAGATAAACATGGCGAGTCTTACCAGCAACTTTGACTCGCTTGATAGCTAGGCCGCAGCCCCACCTGTTCAGCGGTGCCTCAGATGATTTTGATCCAAGTCTTGGTCGGTATGGTCGAATGATTTTGACACATTCATATTATATTCGTTTAACGCAACTACAAGACAAGGCTTGGGCCTCTATAAAATAGCACAGGCGTTCCCACCCATAATCAGTGCTGTATCTGGACTAGACAACCTTGTCCCATTGAAGGCCACATATTCTCATTCCTATGTGTTGTCAACTACGTCAATACAGCGGCAGTCGTCATACCTGAACTCACATAGCACATGCAGAGATACTACAAACGCTCTATCGTAAAGAAATTAAACTTTACTTGTTATATGTCTATATAATACTTAATCATATGCTTGAAAACTTTACCAACTTCATTTTAGCCCGTCGACTCTGGCTTGCTATATATATATATATATATATATATATATATACAATCAGAGTAGCCAACGCGCCGTAAAGACGGTCTCAACAAGAAGTGTTAAGTATACCAGTGCTTTAACCGTAAGCGAGAAAGCTTCCCTGCGTGTGCCAAAATGCCGTCACTAAGTGTTGGCCTGAAGACAACAGGCAAATGTTCGCTACAGCCATGTGTTAACGTTACGTCATCACAAGTAAAACGGCACGTGATGGCCTCGAGCACCGCTCGGTCAACTCGGCGTGGCGTACTTTTCCACGGCCAGCAATTGCTTTGTCGCGTAGCATAGGTGACGTACCGGGTCGATTTCTCACGCTCTCAGCGAAGTGCCGATCGGTCGCTTTTCCTCGCCCCCTCTTCCCTCCCCCCTCCCTCCTCCCCCCTTCCCCCCTTTCCCTCTCTTTCCCGCGCACTCTCTTCCTGTGTAGGTTGAGTATGTGTCTATGCGTGAATACGAATGACTACTCAGATTGGCTGTTGATGATGTGTGTGAGGCGCTTGACTGCGCCTCTTAGTTACATTAACGTCTTGACTGCCGTCACTCGCCGTACGTAACTTGGAGCGGCGGTTGTTGCTTCCGAGATTTCGAGAGAGACAGTGAGAAAAAGCCGGAAAAACAAATACGGAATTCTCGAGCGAGGATATTCCTTCGATATTCGAAGTCGGCCCACCTTCACCTCCACCTCCTCCACCTATCGCCACGGATCGCCAAATAGTATTGACGAGCCATCAGTCGTTTTTAGATACGTTGTTGTGTTCCCTTTGTGTTTCTGATTCGATTTAGTGCTATTTGTTATTGTTGTCTTTGTTGTTGTTGTTGTTGTTGTTGCGGAGGCCGCTGCTGCTGTTGTTGTTGTCGCTGCGACAGATAGACATACAGACCAGAGCCAGAACAGGCGATATACGAAACGTACCTACCACTCACTCGTCGCATTATTTGCCTATTTAGTGCTGACCTACCACCGTCTTATTGTTCGTCAGCAAGGACCGGTGGGACCGATAGATAGTCACCAGCCCATTTCTTCGGCTCTGCTAAACAGCGGTGTCCTTAGTGTTGCAACGCTTGCAATACATTTCGCCCTGGCGCATTCTTAAGCTCTACTCTAGATTCTAGCCGACGGTCAATACGTAAGTTTCGCCTAAATATATATATATATATATATATATATATATATATATATATATATATATATATATATATATCTAATATATATAAAAGCCATTTTTTACAAACACAATATATATACAATATATTGTGTTTGTAAAAAATGGCTTTGCAAATAAGGCTATGCATAAAAATGGCATTCACCTATATGTGCGGTGCCAGATACGCTTGCAAGCTCTACGTATATATCAGGGCGACATTAGCGGTTAGTTATATCTGGTCTGAATCTGACGGTGTTCGATATGATGAACGAAAAATGGTGGCCTTCACAAATCTGATTAAAATGATAGTCGATAAATATTTTGAACAATACGGCTATTTGCCGTCAATTATATATATATATATATATATATATATATATATATATATATATATATATATATATATATATATATATATATATATATATATATTCATATATAATAAAGTAAATATTTACATTTGTGTGTGTCTATACGCGCTTTGTTATGTGTGTAAACGGTGGCCTTTCGGTATAACAGTCGCGTGTCACCTAAGAGGATATATGGTGGATGTTCCAGTTTCCAAACGAAACACAAGGTAGGCCCATTCCACCGTTAATTTGCGTTCATTTTGCAGTATAGCTATCGTATAAACGTTCACTCATTCTTACACATATATGAATGAATGCTAGTCTAGCACTTGCATATATCGGCGCCTGTTTTACTATAGATGTCTTTCTGCGCGTCAAAGTAATGCCCATGCAATTGCCTGGACACACTTATATTTCCGAATATAGGTTTCCGCACGGAATCACAAATGAGAAAAGACGCGAACTGGAATCAGTCAATTCCGTGAAACGCATTCGTTTGCATATTCAAAGGCGGACGTGGCGAGGCGCTTATATGTGTTAATGATAACGCGGTTATTTCAAAGCGAAACTCAAAACGCACGCGTAAACCTTCTCATTGCGAGTTTCGCTTCTTACCGAAGAGATCCGCAAAAGTTGGCTGTAGCGCAGATACGTAGCATGGTTATACTTACGTACGTTCTGACAGAAGTCACGTACGCCCTAAATAGTCACGCTAGTGAGCTCCGCTGGCACGGTACGAATATCGTGCCGAGAGTCTGCGCCGAGAACGGCAACAGGCCGTCCGAAAGACACGTGCTGAGCACGACGGTGTCCCTATCTGTGACTTTGCCGCGCCACCCTGTACCGGCGTGGCTCTCCTTCCGCTTTTGTTCGAAACATTCTATTTCTGTATGTACCAGTTCTCTGTCCACCTTGGCTGCTCGTGTAGCATTAACAAACCTAAACGAGACAGGCTGTCTCCTAGTTCGGCACCGGTCGTGGTTTAGCTTTAAAGATCACGAGCCGTCACCGGAGAGAGCGAGAGAGAAAGGGCCTTGATAGCATGCCTCACTTTCGAATCACTACAACATTGATCTATCCTCCGTCCCGTATGGGCTTGGGATCGCCGTGAGGTACACTTTCAATAAGGCAACGAAGGCCGATGATGTGTTGGCATATCTGTTGGCTTCTCCAATAGTCGGCAGCATTCCCGCTATGCTTTTATCACCGATATGGTTTTATCCTCTATTCGCAACGAGCATCGCTTAAAGAGCATTCGATCAACAGCAGATATCGAATCGGCGACATTCTGGCAGGTGACAACTATGGCTGCTACCGCGTTAGCCCCCTGGACCACGCTGCCACATCTAAAGCCGTGCAAGTGTATATGCGCAAAGGCAAATCGTACGGAAAATCCCTTCATGAAAACACGTTTGTTAGCCAAGCGTGATCAGAGTTCGTCATCGTCTAACATTGCTCTCACCTTACAGAGTGGTGTTCGGCCGTTGCGAAATGAGGGACGTAGGGACAACCACAGTTGATAGTGCTTTTTCGTGTCGACGTTCCAGTCGACAGCGTGATTTCCTTTTAAGCCTGTTTATAAGTGTGCTAGAGTCAATCAACCAGAAAGAAGGGTCTTGGGGCCGCGGAAAGTTCTCCTCAGCGATTTCCGATGATGAGGAGGGCGACGATTGTATGGTTTTGACGAATTGTTCTTCGGTTGCTACCCCAACGTAGCGTCCCGTTCGATATGTGTGGGTCTTTCTGTGCGTTTAATCCGTGTTCTTTTCTATGCGTTTCGAGTCGGGCAGCGTAGACCAACGCAGTGGAACGCGTTTTTCTTTTGTCACTTTTTGTCACCCACACTAATCACACCACCACTAATCACACACACACACGCGCTCACTTACTCTGTTATAATGGTAGCAGGATGTATTCCATAATTAGGTGCCAGTTGATTAGACGATGCTGTCGAACGCTGTAAATACTACCGTAGTGTCTGGCGGTCGTACACTCACTGCTGTTACGAAAACGTCTCATAGAAATTATTATTCTGTTTGTTATGTCTGTCTTCTCTATTATTCCTGTCGCCGTTGTTGTTGTTGAGGGTGCACGTTTGCTCTCCGAGCTTACATAAAAGTAAACCGCAGCTGTTCATCGAGTGTCGGCGAGGCTGTTGATCCAGCTCTGCTCTGTGGCAAGAACGTGTTACTAAAACACAAATCAGACTTCACCCTTCACCTGTGGCAGTCGTGCCAGTACTATGTTCGCGTTACTCACAGCAACAGATTGGCTGCACTGACGCACAGTGGTCTTAATTGATTGTTCAACGTTCGAGACAACGGGAGAGCAGCGATCACATTCACTTCGATGATTCTATTCGCCGTTCTCAGTCACTTTGATTATTTACTTCGCCGGTCACATTCACTTCGCCGTTCGCTGTTACTGAAGTCGTCGGTGACGGTGAGGTTGCTGTTGTTGTTGACAACAATGACAACAACAACAACCGCGACAACAACAATAACAACAACAGTGACGAATGTTGACGACAACGACAACGACGACAATGGACTGCGCACGGCACGCAATGTCACGCAAACTTCCAAACACAAAAACACTCCTAAAGTAGCAGGTGTCGTATACGTCGAATCATCTATACAATCTATACAACTAACATCAACCAACCCTTTAGTTGCACCTCTCGACTACCTCGTACCTGCTGCTAAGCAATACCGGCACTATGAACAAGCAACAGCAGCAATACTTCTACAACTACGAGAAGCTGCAGCACCAGCAACAGCACTAATTCGGGTTGCACTCACAGCACGTGTATGTATCCTTTCTGGCTTGAGCTAGACCAGCGATTTGTGGACGGTACTCGTCTGGGCCGGCCTCTTAATGGCTATGTCTCGTGGTGCTGTAGCTACTGCCGCGGTGGTTGTTGTTGTTCTTGATGTTGATGCTGTTGTTGCTGTTGTGTTGTTGTTGTTGCTGCTGCTGTTGTTGCTGCTGCTGATGCTGTTGTTGCTGCTGCTGATGCTGTTGTTGCTGCTGCTGATGGTGCGGCTTCGATTGTTGTGTCGAACCCAGCAACAACTTATTGCACTGGGAACGCTGTAAATAAACGTGTCTGCTGCTGCTGTTTTGTCTGTGGCGGCTGACAGCATCGGAGGCAGCAGCGGCGGCGTCCGAGCGCGGAGGGTCGACAGGTCTCCTTGCAGCCCTGGCGGTGTGAGGCAGACGGAGGAGGCGGGGGGGGGGGGACAGGGGGTGGTTTATGGGGCGGCTGGTGCGCTAGTCATGGTGGTTGGTCATCATCTGCCGGGGTGTCTGTCGCCGGTTCGTGATCCCCCCGTTGATGTTGATCGAATTTAGCGTTTAAGCGATGCTCACTGCAAATAGATAAGAAACTGCATATACGGCTGAGAGTCGCCGCTAGCTTCCAATCTGCTGCTGCTACCGCTGCTGGTGCCACAAGACCTGCTAGAGAAACAGTCTTAGATATCTCAACATGTCGCGTCCTCGGTCTCAACGATATCTCAACATGTCGGCTCTGTTCAAGATATACCCCACGGTGGGTTCGAAGACGGGACGAATTTTGTGGGGGACAGAGGATTCCGTAGGGGACGGAGGATGGTCTTGAATAGACTTCTCAAATAGTTTGTTTAGTGAACCTCCTCAAAACGTGTTCAGTTGCCTCGTAGTTGCTGCACTCCACGATGGTTGATGCTGATGATGACAATAATGATAATGATGATGAGCAAGCTCTTTCCGTTGTTCCCCCTCCTCCCAGTACCATTACTGACCGAGCGCCAGTACCCGACTATCGTGGTGGTGTTGACGTCGGGGAGCCCAATCGAGCCCAAGCTAAGCTGCCTACAATCGGAGGCGGCGCTGGCGTCAGGCGGCAGCGACCGATCAGCTCGGTAGAGCAAGAAGGTCGGTCGACCAGATCAACTTGAGATCGAAGATGATCTCGCAGAGAGACGTAGCGAGTGGCTGTGGTTGTGGTGGCGGTGTCGGCGGCATGAATCGTCGCTACGGTAGATGTAAATGACGCGCTAGTAGTAATAGTATTAGCAGTAGCAGAAGTAGTAATAGTAGCGTGGTCGGACTACAGGCGAGCTTAAATTGCGGCCCAACTAAGCAGCCAAAGTAGCGAGAGAATTAAAGGGCGGCAAAACGATGCGATCCCGCCTAGCCACCGGCCGTCACAGGGAAACAATCAGAGAAAGAGAGAAAGACAGAGAGACAGAAAGACAGATAATCAGGCAGAAAGAGAGTGATAACAAGATCATTAAGAAAACAAAGAATCGTCGAGAACAATAACTACGACGATGACGTTGCTACTGTTGTTGTTGTTGTTGCTGTTGTTATTGTTGTTGTTGTGTTTGCTGCTGTTGCTGTTGTTGTTGTGTTTGCTGCTGTTGCTGTTGTTGTTGTTGATGTGTTCGCTGCTGTTGTTGCTGTTGTTGTTGTTGACTCTGTCGTCCGTTCGAGTTTGTTGCCTCGCCAAGTTGTTGCCGTTTGTCCATCCGTCGGTCAGTCAGCCGCTCAGGGAGAATGGGAGAAGAAAGGGAAACCGACGCTGGCGACCGCACCACTGCCGCTGCTTCTGTTGCTGCTGTTACTGCTGCTGATACAAGCGTATCTGCTGATGCTGATGTTGCTGCTGCCGCCTCTGTGTGTGAGTGTAGATGGAGAATGCAAACGATATAGCCAGTCGAATGTGGGTGTCGCTGTGCTTACGTGCCTCTCTTACTCATTCACTCACTCACGCAGGCGGAGACGCGCTCTCTCTCGGGCGCGATCTGCTAAAAGGCAGTGAGAGCGCAGCCGATCCGAAAGCGAATGTCTGATCTCTGATATGAGAAAGAGAGCAAGCAATTGTATATATATATATATATATATATATATATACGTATCTCTCTCTCTCTCTCTCTCTATATATATATATATATATATATATATATATACGTAAATAGCCGGATCTCACCGGCCGTCACTGGCGACTACTGGCTGACTTCATAGCAACGGCACAGCAGCCATCCCGAGACGCCACCATGGGGTTGTTTCGGGCGCGGAGCGGTACGTCGCTAGAAGAAAGCCAAGTAGACAAAGTGTAGCAGCAGAAGCAACAACCACAACAACAACAACGACAACAACAACAACGACGACAGCAACAACCACAACAACAACAACGACAACAACAACGACGACAGCAACAACCACAACAACAACAAGAGTAAGAGGAACAAACGCATCAACACAAACAACAGCGAGTCAGATTAAAGAGGACTCGTGAGGAGCCACGTGCAATGGCGACCACTCGCCACTAACGAGTTTTGAGATTCCGAAAATGCCGTCAATGCCGTTTCGGCGGCGAGGAGCTGTGTCTTCCAGCCTTCTCGCGCTTCACCCGCTCTTTCCTCACTGCATTTTTCATTCTCTCCCCCTCCCCCCCTCTTTCTCTGACTCTTCTTTCTGTGTATTTTCTTTCATGTTTTTTCTTCTGCTGTTTTTTTGTTTTATTGCGGCGTCGCCTCTAGATCGAGCAGTAGTAGTGGTGGGGTCGAACAACCGCCGAAGAAGACAACAGCGGGGCGGAAACGGCGAAAGGGAGAGGATACATGCGAGCTCCACGGACGGTGCAGATCTTCTTTACCGGTTCTACCATCGTCGTTGTCGTCGTCGTTGTTGTCGTCGTTGTTGTTGTTGTTGTTGTCGTCGCCGCCCCGATTGTTGTTATTGTTGATGTTTTCTTTTCTAATTCTTTTATCGCTAATGCTGCAGCGGGTGCCTTGAGGAGCGAAATCGACAAACCAAGAAAACAGCCAGTCAGACAGCCAGCCAGATAGCGAATTGCCGTCGGTTGTCGATCGAACGATTAGCCACAATGAGGGTGAAGTCGCTGTTCGTCTTGCCACTCTGATGTGGCCACGACGACGACGACTGATGATGCCTATGGTAGTGGTTGCGGTTGAGGTTGTGGTGGTTGTATATCAAACGAACCAACGACCGAACCAACGACAAGAGCTCGCCAGACCTCAGCCTCGATGATTCGGCGGTGAGGAGGACGTGGGTGAGGCCAACACGACAACGACGACAATAACAACATCGACAACAACAACACCAACAACAGCAGCGATGCCGCTTCCCTGCACGCTGCCGTCCTACATAGTGGTGTCGCTGTGGTAAGCAATGACGACAACAAATATAGTGAACTGGAAAACTGCTGTATATATGCATATATATATATATATATATATATATATACACGCAGTTTACCTACCATGCTAGTTTTATTTCCATCTTTATTTTCCACCTACCACGAGTGGACTATATTCTCTCCCTCTCTGTGTGTCCCGTTTCACTTTATTTATATATATATATATATATATATATATATATATATATATATATATATATATATACACGCAGTTTACCTACCATGCTAGTTTTATTTCCATCTTTATTTTCTACCTACCACGAGTGGACTATATTCTCTCCCTCTCTGTGTGTCCCGTTTCACTTTATATATATATATATATATATATATATATATATATATATATATATTTATATTTATATATATATATATATAAAACCTCTACTTCCTGTATATGTACGCGTAAGAGAATGTACGCATTCGCGGCCTAGTGAGGCTATTCTTTGGGTTGCTGCTACGTTCATTCAGTGCTCTGTTGTTGCAACCGCGAAACGCCTCACCCCCTGTCCCGCCCCGCCCTCCAGCAACGCCGCCATGATATCTACGACGAGGAGACAGCGAGAGACAACTGTCGTGGTGGCGAATGCAGGTGAAGCGCGTTCTTCACGAAGTTCCGCTGTATGCTGACAATCGCCACGGCCGAAACGGGTTGGGCCAGTTCGATGAATGTCGACCCCACCTGGATGAAAGCCGACATGGCCACCGCCAGATACGCCAGACGCTGCTCTGCACAATAGGCAGCAGAATAAGGCAACAAAGTCGTTGCACAACCCTTATTATTGCCGGGTGATTTGCTTGTAGGCTGCCGAAATCGGCGCGGACTGGTTGCAATGCTGCGTGCACGATGAATGCACGCTCGGCGGCAGCGGCTACAAGAGACTTCGTTCGGGCCGCCCGGATGTCTTTCGGGTCGACCTCACCTCACCTCCTCGGCACGCTACGACGGTTAGAGAATGGGTCAACATTGCTAGACAATTAGACGGACCATTTACGACCTCATGTCATTAGTAGTCATCAAAACAACAACAACAACAATCGAGACAAAAACACAATGATGAGTCGATGAACTATTTCCATTAGGGCCGGAATAATTAGCGCAGCAATACGCAATAAACAAACACATAACACGTGAGTCTCGAATCGCTGCCGCTTCAGTAAGAGCTGTCGTCGAACAGATCATAACCTGTATAGACGCGCGCTCGAACGCTGCTGCGATCTTCGTATTGATTGATTGATTGATTTATTATTCGCTTGGCATGCATACCTAAATACACATGTCACCCTTTTTTATCAGGGGCGCTTAGAGCGGCAGCATATATGTTACCTATGCATCTGAATCGTCTATCTTGATCACAGGAAAACATGATTCATCTAAAACAAATATTTGCCACACTTGCGTAATAAATACACATGTACATACATGTAGCAGATATATTCTAGATTACGAACGTGTGCTCTTCTCTAGCCGTTCAGCCTCGGCCCATAGACAAATTCCCAGAGTTCCTAATGAGCAGGCTCGTTGTTTTTCATGACTAACAGACAGTACCTTGTTAAGTGGAATGTGTCTGCGCACTTGAGTATCTTCTCGGTTGTCGCGCCGTATGACCAGCTTTCATAACGTAATTGTTCATTTGCTTTAAGCCCACACTTGATTGGTGACACCATTAGGCCTTGTGCCACGAGTTATCAAGTCTCAGTCTAAGCAATCGTATGTTTGGTATCCCGCATCTCACCGGGTATCATCCTCTTCAATGAATCTGAGCGTATTTAGAGAGAGAAAGAGATAGAGAGAGAGAGCTTCACGATCTGCATTGCGATAGGTACGAAAATGTCTGTCCTAGCCAGTTTAGAATATTTACAGCTTTTCACGGTTTTCGCGCGTTCCGCTACCCACCTCGGCACGTTTCGGATATTATCTTTGTGCTAGCATTTCCTCTTACGTTGATTAAGCCCAAGAACTTCTATCGAGATTAACATTACAATTGTCATTATCATTTGATTTCTATTAGTATTTACTTCTTACAATTGTGATGAGTAAAAATTTTCACTGTTATTATTATTATTATTGTACGGCAGAATGTGAAAATAACATCAGTGGTACGAACACTTAATTTTTATAATGTGCTTGCTATCAAAAGTTGTAGAACTAATTGGTAGAATATTGTTATTATTATTATTATTATTATTATTAGCGGTAAAACGTGAAGTTCTCCACTGGCCCGATTAGCCGACGTGATCAAGTTGCATCAGCTGAGCTAAACGAGAGACCATGTGGCAAACAACAGAGGATAAGGCGCTCGATTTCCTGATACGGCCGTACGGATGGAAATCGGCCAAGCTCGAAGGAAGTCAACATCCTCTCGTATCGTGCGTTGGTTCTTCGAAAGGAAAATATTTCCAATCATCACTAAGGTGAAAGACATTCAGCGGCCAACAATCATGCGGGTCAAAGATAGGTATCAAAAGAACACGCTCATAAGAGCCCATACATGCGCCTGATCGTATGTGTCTTATCGCAGTGACTCGAATATCAAACAATTCCGGTGCTCTTGGAGGAGCACTCGCGAACGAATCAGGAGTTGTAATCGTAGGCTATACATACGGGAGTCGAACAGAAACGAGGCCAGGGATGGCTGCTGACTTTGATGTAAGAGTGTATATTTTTAGACTCGTACCTTTATAAGCGCCAATTTATGTCATTACCCTAAACCCGAATGCATTCGACAAACACCGGATAGATAATACATTACCCGATAATATGTACATTATCGACTAAACCGCCGATCATGCTATATCACACTCATAACAGTGAGTGAGGTGCAAAGCAACGAGGATCTTCGAGTAATGACGCTATTTTCACGCACGATCAAACCTGCGTTCAAAGCTGAAGCGTCTAATTATGCTGAGAGAGTGGTTGGCTCCTCTGGCCAGCCGGAACATGCTCGATACAGCAAAACGACTAGACTGTGGTAACAATGAATAGCATAGCAAGAGTACCAACGTGAGCTACAAGCACACCAATAACGACGAAAAAGAATAATAATAATAATAATATATGACGAACTTATATGAATAATAAAAATGCTCCAACATTAAAATCCCCCCGTCAAAAAATAAAATAATAATAATAATAATAATAATAATAATATTGTTGTGCTGCCCATTGTTGTTATCTAATCCATTCCAAGTGTAGTATCTGGCGCCGGCCCACTTCGACAGACAATCCTATTACCGATTGTATTACCGCTATCCTATTACTGATTGTATATGTTATGCCTGTCTTATAAATAAGAACTTTGATGAGCGCTAACCCCTACATAGACAGACAGTCACCCGTCGCACATCCACCACTAGCGATCGGCGGCAGATATGTTGCCGTTTGCCAGCGTTTGTTTGGTCTAAAGGTCTGAAGATATCAACGACAATTGACAACAAAAACAGCTCGCAAAAATTGCTGCAATGCTTCGCGTACGCGATCCTATAGTAGTAGTGATAATGCGCACAAAAATAGTAATAAATATGGCAATAATTTTATGCCAACTATATACTTTTTTTAAAACTTGCAATAGTCGTGCAAAGTTTCGGAACAGCATCTCCGGGGTTAATTTGTCTCGGGGTGATATTTGCAGCTTATGGCGTCAGATTGAGCGCCGTCCTCTCTCACGCCCTACCTAGCCGAAATATATATATATATATATATATATATATATATATATATATATATATATATCTTCGTGCTGGTGGCATATGAGTTGTAGGTAGGCAGATGGAAACGCCACCGTTCCGGTCAGGACTTCCCCTTAGCGCTCTGTGACATCAAATCGCCATTATTTTCATCCGCCGTCCCAGGCCTCGTTGTTGTGTCTCTCTCTCCCTCAGAGAGAAATTTCACAGGAATCCGCTGCTGATGTTTATCAGAGCCAATACCAAAGCTACAACTGTTATGACATTTCGCCACACGGCGCCTGCCCGCATCAGTGTCAACTAAAATCATATTCCGGCCAATTTCAAATCAACAGAATATAAGTACTGCGCAGATTACTTAGCTACCAAATTAAAGTTTATATATATATATATATTATACAGTACCGGAAATCTTCAACTTAGTGAATCACGCATACAGAGAGCCATCCGTCCTGTTGTTTGGGGCCCACACGTTGTCCTCGGCATCAGGTATACAGCAGGGAGACCCCTTGGGGTCGGCTCTATTCAGCCTGGGTATCCGTAAGCTGGTCAACTCAATACAAGTGCCTTTCAACGCCTGGTACCTCGGCGATGGCACACTCGGTGGACCGATGGAGGACTTACTCGAGGAAGTGCGCAGAATTCTTGCATTTGAGACAGTCAGTGGCCTGGTGTTAAACACGGCCAAATGCGAAGTCCCCACATTGAGTGCCTTACTTGCGTTACTACCGGGGTGTAGAGTCGTGTCTGAACACGAAGTTACGCTCCTTGGCGTACCGCTCCTACCATCTGCACTGTCGAGTCTACTCGACCCCATGATGGACAGATTGTGGGCGATGCAAGAACGTCTGCCTCTGGTCGGAGCCCACCAAAGGCTTTACCTACTTCGCTCGTCGTTCTCCGCGTGTCGTATCGTACATATCTTATGATCCATGGACTGTTCGGGTACATTCAACCAGCTTCTCCAGCCATTCGACGACCAGGTGGTGGAGGCCCCCGAGACGGTTTTGGGTCTAAACTTACGACCACGAGAGGTGCGCCAGGCGGCTCTCCCCACCTCCATGGGCGGTCTTGGTCTTCCCTCGGCCCGCTCCTTGGCAGGCCCTGCCGTGGCCGCCTCAATGCATGCTACTTCGGGTCATGTCCAACGCCTGCTCCCGCCGGGGGATTCGGCATTGTTTGAGGCAACTCGCGACGCTATAGCAACTGGACTCCAAGCTTCACCGCCTGATATGAATAGACTTGCCTGCCAGAGAGCCTGGGCCGAGAAGGTACACGAATCTTCGCTTACTGAGTTGCTTAAAGAATGCGGTGACGACCAGGATAGGGCGCGCCTCCTTGCTGTCGCCCGCCCAGGAGCGAGCGACTGGCTACACGCACTCCCCGCTGACTCATTGGGTACCCGCCTTGACGACCAATCCACCCGGATCTACGTTGGCCTGAGACTGGGAGCTGATTTGGTAGAGCCACACAGATGGACTTGTGGCGAGCCTGTCGGACGCCTGGCCAGACACGGCCTGTCTTGCGCTCACTCGGCGGGCCGGCGCCCACGTCACACCGCTCTGAATGATATTCTTGCAAGGTCGTTCCGAAAGGCCGGAATCCCTTGCGTCCTGGAACCGCCTGGTTTTTCTAGAGACGATGGCAAGCGGCCCGACGGCTTGACTTTGATGGTGTGGGATGCGACGGTGACCGACTCTCTGACCCCCTCCCTTGTCGGTCCCGACGCTTCTCGCCCAGGAACTGCCGCTTCCCGCGCCGAGACATCAAAGATAAGAAAGTATGCGACCTTAGGCCGGGCGTACCACTTTTCACCCTTCGCATTCGAGACGCTGGGTGGCCCTGGGCCCCTCACAACCACGCTAATTTCCCAGGTTGGCGACGCTTTACAGCAGGCTACGATGGACAAGAGGGCGGGCACTTTCTTCTGCCAACGGCTTTCCCTAGAGATTCAAAGAGGTAACGCGATTTCGGTGCTCGGAACTATGAAAGACTGGATGGACCCGCGTCTTCGCGTCAAGGGTCGGGCAAGACTCCCACTCGGACACGAGTGATAGATGAGGAGTGAGCCATCGGTGCCGTGGATTTAAACATTCACATGTATATATTAAATACCGATACTTACCATTTCTATATAAATATATATATATATATATATATATATATATATATATATATATATATATATATATATATAATTTACAATAGATATTAAAATGTTCAGCATACAGCTAGGTGCTCGAACGCGACTGAAGCTGTCTGCTTGTGACAAGCCCGAGGCTTTCCATTGCAAGTGGTACTAAATTATATCGATGCGATTTCCAAATATGATAAATCTGCGTTTGAGAATATCGGGAATAATATAATAAATTTCCAACAAGGTTAGGTTACAACTTTATTCTGTGATCCAAGCATTATTATATGGTACTCCAGTTGCTTTTCTGGCTAATAACAGGAGCGCACGCCGTTGTATTGGCTTCATTAAGCCTCGGTAATTTAAGGCGGCAAAAGTCTTGTCTGTTGCCGTCGATAATTCACTAATTTGGTCACTCACATGCTGCCTGCTACTTAACTGACCAGTAGCGAGTAACGCTATAACACTCGATTTGATTAGGCGCAATTATCAATCATTACAAAAGAACATGTATGCATGTGTGTACATGCAGGCTAACAGGAGAGAGAGACATTTAATAAGATGCTAGCATTAAAATGCTAAGCGTACGATAAAAGCATCTTATCATCTATCTAGGTGAGATTAATTGTTATAGCTAATTGTTACTGTAAACCAACCATCGGCTAATAAAGCTAAGTAACGCTATAGCATCATCGTCAGGTTAGTAGTGTTTTTTTTCAAACAGCAACTGACGTGTCTTTCTTCTGCCCGGTGACCGAACGGTATCGGCCAGCGATAACGTAACAGCAGCAGCAGATAATACGACAACTGTCATAGACGGAGAGAATTTTTACCGTTTCATACGTTCAGTACGCTCTCGATGATATATATATAGAGAGACACAAATGCTGAGACACTGATGACAGTTCAAAAAGCCCTTTATAAGGCAACTCGAAGCAAAAATGGTACGTATATAAATTAACATACTCTTTAAAGTGTTGTGGATATGTATCAATAATAAGATAGACAAATGAGAAAACATGCTGTATATATATATATATATATAGGATCTCCCAGAATTCGACCAACAAGCTTTGGGGTCATATATAGCTCGGGAAACAAATATTTTTTTGGCAATGGGACAAAAGGGCGGAAATGTCTTCCAAAAATGGATAATTGAGTGTGAAAGCCAAACTATAAGAATTGCAAAGAATTTAATTGTCAATACAACATTTGTTCTGCTTTTAGCTAACGTAGAACGCAATTAAATAGATGCAAAAATTTCCAAACACGCAGGTATGATTGTTAAGCGGATGACTGGGGCAATTCCAATTGCAGAAATAGTCAAGATATGTCAGGATAAAAAGCTTGATACGACCACGTTTGGTAAATTCGCTTCCACTCTAAATAAAGACGTTTCCATCCCCATTGTTGGACGAAATCTGGGAGGCCTTCATATATATTGTATATATATATATATATAAATATATATATAAATATATATATATAGAGAGAGAGAGATGAGGGA
>QVRM01004917.1:0-112500 GCA_003439945.1 Dermanyssus gallinae | reverse complement strand
ATATATATATATATATATATATATATATATATATATATATATATATATATATATATATATATATATATATATACCTCTGGGAGGAAGTAGAGCCAAGTCATCGATCATATAATCAAACCTTCATCAGTGTCGTACCAGACCAGGCGCCGTGTGTGCATTGCCAAAACTCCCCAAAAAGAAATAAAACCTTGGCGAAAAGTCAACGACGACTTTAAGCTTTTGGGAATGCATGATGCACATGGGTCGATAGCAGGTCACCCACACTAGTGTGGACCTTACAAACCCGTTAAGTTCGGGTTGTTCCCGAAGCGGCGCGGAATTGCTCGGCATTTCTTCGACCAGCTGAAGGGTAAGCGTTCCTTAGCGAGCGGCCTGTGCAGCCCGCCCTTGCAGTCCCGACCAGTGGAGATGCGTCGGACTCTATCTAAATCATCCTCATCTCGGCCACCGCGTCGCGGGCGACTCTATAGTGGCTCCCGCCGTTGTCGGTAAGACCCAAATCGCTACTCTCCTTTCGGGGCTGACTCTCAGCCAAGATTTAACGTCCATGGGACTGCTTTTCGCATTGCTTCATAGACGGACCTCCATAAATACGAATGTGCAACGGTGGGGCTCGAACCCGCGCACCTATGTGTCTCCTCCGGTCGCGAGGCGCAGACGCATGCCACCACGCCACCGGGCTCGACAAATCGCTACTCTAGCCCTGGGAGAACTGAAGCGGAAAGTGCACCCTCGGAGATCTGTTTCCCGCTTGTTCCAGCTCCTAGAAGATCTATAAGGTGTGCCATCACCTTAGTACTGCCTTTATTTGTAGAGAAACCTAGCAACCGCACTCTTGTCTGCCCCCTTTCGTTTATCCAATCCGAAGCAGATTCGATGCCAGACTTCTCTTGCTCTTTTGTGCGTGCTGCAAATGAATGGCTAGGTCAATGAATGTGATGTATGATATTGACGGAATAGGTTTAACAGATGATTCATGGCTTTGTGGCAATTGATTTTAACTCGACCTATCGGGCCAAATAGAAAGCCGTTCGACGATGCGCTTCAAAGTAACGATAAGTTGCTTACATGCAATGTAGTGCCATTTATTATTAATAATAGCATACCGGCCGTGAGAGACGAGGCGGCACAACTTTGAATCGGGGCTTGCGTTAGGCTAGTTCTACGAAATATAACGTAAACGTATGCCTCTGTGGCGTTTGAGTGTTATAAGTTGTGTGTCTACGGTTTTGCCTTTAGATTTTACCGTTACTTATTGATTCCCCGATACATGACCGTATTGTAAAATCGAATTCGTCAATAAACCACGTTTGAAGCTTGATACGTACGTGCATAGACATGCGTATTTTCGCGTAAGATACATTCAGAGACAGCGCCAGTTGCTGATCGCATGGTGGCGCGGCCGTACAGCACGCGGTCAGCGATAGTTGAATGGTTACGCAGCGTAGTACATGAGTATTTCCTAAGGGAGGTCAGTGTAATCTGCTACTGTGGCGAGGGAGGTTTGCAATGCAGCTAGAAAATATTAGTCCTGCTTACAAGATCTCGGGCGACTGTGGTACACATAAGTCCGACGAATTCTGCCATTCAGTGGAAATCGATTGTCTTGATTGACAGTTTGAAGCGAAAACGTAACGTTCGACTTGCCTTGAACTTAAACGTTCAATTCCTATAAAGTAATTCGTTTTGCCGTTTGTTATGTTTGTTGTTGATGTTCATTTGCTCGTATCGTTGGTTTGTTTAGTGGTCTCTACATTGCTAATGTAGACAGTCATCAAATAAAAAATGTTAACTGCACACAGATATATATATATATTTTTGTGCCTTTATATGAATACTGTTTTCCTCATATGGTAAATGCAACGAATCGTGTCTATACGGCGCCTATATACTCGTATGTATTTTTATATCGGTCGTCAGAAATTTATATCCGCTTTACGTTGTCTCTGGTTGAATTATCTAACCAACGGGTAGTTCTAACGAACAGAATCAATCTTTTAGGCCTACTTAGGCCCATCGGAGCATTTTGCACAGTCAGCTCTCACTACTGTTGAGCATTGTGTACGATACGCCGAGCGCCCAGAACGCACTATGCATACCGTCGCCGAGGCAAGAAGGTGCGCAGCAAGGTCGGACAGACCGATCTACGGGCAACGTCTAAAGCGTTGGTAGAGCGACTTCCATTACTTCCAGATAAACTGCCACAAGGTAGTGATGTTTGTCTCTATTTGCAGACTCAAAATCGAGGCGGCGATCTGCGCTAACTGCGCATATCACCATATTCGGCGAACAACGGTCGCAGTGCATATGTCTGCAGATCTACCTCAAAAGAGCCTGTGTTAAACTTCAAGCATCTGTGCCAAACTGCTTCAGCGGGTGTGCTGGTAATGCGGCTCGAACATCTGGCTGCTGTCAACTGACTTCACTTACCACCAGTGGCCGAAGTCGCAGGAACGTCAAAACTTCGCAAACGCATGACAACGACACGCGCACACCAAATTTCCAAGTTTAGCAGAGGACTGCTATGGCCACTTGCATGCGTTTGTATGCTTATATTTGTATCTATGCATGGGTGAATGGGTTCACTTAAGTCTGGGTGTATTTGGTCGAATTAACCGTATCGCGAGTCAGTGGTTCGACTCGAAGAGGGAAGACGGTCGACAACGCGTTTACCGTGTCGACGGTGTCTTAGCCGCAACCGAGCCCAGTCTGCGAGTTCACAGAGGATACAGCCTGCAGCCTGCAATCGAATCGATCTCTGGGACATCAGGAATGTCGGCGACGAGCGAATCAAGCACCTGGCGACGACGCATTTACACGCCGTGTTAGAGCCCTGTACGCTGGACACGAACGCCGGTCGCGTAAAGAGCCCCCCGCAACACTTTATTCCATATTGTGTGCGTCTGCTAATCTACGCGACGAGTCCGCTTCTCCTCTTTCTCTCTTGTTGCCCTAGCTAATGCATTGCCGGTCTGCCTTTCAAGTCCAACACATAGTCTGATATATGTACAACAACGTCGCCACCAGGGACAGTGACGACAACGACGACGACACAATGAAGGCAAATCATCAACTACAGCAGCAGCAGCAGCAGAAGCAAACAGCTTCAACAAAGCAGTCGAGGCGGGTCATACGAAAGCAAGAAATTGGCAGGCGGGGGGGGAGAGGACAAGTCAATATCGCGTGGCCACTTCTTGGCCGACGTGACATACGTGCAGAAAAAACGAGGTAGAACAGCTGTGGCCGGTGGGGAGTTGCGGCGGGTAGAGCTGCTGGATATAGCTGCTGACAATAATGCCGATGACGTAGTTGATGGGGCCGCATGGGTGGTGGGAATAGTGGTATCGGCGGCTTCGGCCGAGTACATGGCCATGTCCATGAACAAATAATAAGACGTTAGCGAACGTTTTAACGCCCAATCCCGTCCTTGACATGTCCCACGCAGCCATCGCTTGCTTAACGACAACTTACCAGCGTGCCTACCTGTTTGTTGCTACTGCTGCTGCTGCAAAACTGACCTTCACTGACCTTCGGGCTTCCGAGCGGCCTTGAGTCAGCATGCGCTGATCTGAACGCCTACCATTCCCGTTCTCCGCTCTAGCCGTGCATCTATGTACTTTTTCTCCCTGTCTCTCAAGTCCAGCTGCACTTCATAAAAGTCGCCTGCCACTATTAGCATCAGGAGAAGCCTTAGTCGGTGGTGTCGATGCGATGGCGTTCGACATATCACGCACAGTTCTCTTTTGACACACTATCATCTCTTGGTTCTCGCGGCCAGAAGCGAAAAAGCATAGGGACTATATATATATATATATATATATATATATATATATATATATATATATATATAACCAGAGTGTAAGTCAGAAGAGCATCAACTTTTTTGTGTGTGTTTTTGACACGCCCATTAGTAATAAAAGAGCTCCCAACTGGCTAGGGTTAAGCATCTAAAGATTACCACTGTAGGCAAACTCTCCAGTACGCGGATCACCGGTAGCCACACGAGGGTCCTTGCCTATTATGTTCTCGGCCATAATTCTGAATTCGCTTAGCGGCGTGAATTTGAATGGTCGAAAGGACCTGATCCCGTATAGCTGAATACTTTCGACATGTAAGTGCCTCCGCAGGGTTTGTAGAGCTCTATGACTAACTACTCAATGGCTAAGGAATCAGTCAAAGTCACATCCCTGATGAGCGTCTTGCCACTTTCGGAAGCAATTAAGGTCATGCCGTGAGGGTGTCTTCGTTCATCTGGATAAAGGCTAGTAGGCTCAAGGACACACGAGCATCCCAACGGCCTAAGAGTTTACGTTAGCGTGTCGTACGGTAGGTTTGTCTTACGCACCGGCCTGAACCATGAATGCAGGAGAGGCCGTGTTTACCAGAGGTTATATATATATAACAAATAAAATACGACACAAGCAATAAATACATTTATTGTATATATAATAATTACGTATTACCTCACGTTTTAGACGCTCGTGATAGGCTAAGTTGCTTGTGGCACGATATCGTCCAAATAATATCATGCCACAAGCTCTATTTAGCACACCTTGTCATTAACTAAACTAGGTTAGAGAGAAAAGTCAAGCCAAAAAGTTATATCTGCCTGATACAGCTAGCGCTTGGCAAATGTTGACGGACGCGGTGGTGTTTGACGATCATCTGGTCACAGCAAACAGCCAACGATAGAACGTAGTCGTCGGCTATCCTTGACTAGATACAATATAACCAAATTATTAACGCTCACGCAGATGCTGAAGGTGACCGCTCAACGTGCTAAGGCGACGACAACATGCAACTCGTCGCCGCCAATGGTGCACCATCTCCAGCGGCTAAACAACATTATTTGGACCATCTATCTGTAGCTATAAGTGCTTTGCTTTACTATGCCTCGTCTTCGTTCTAAATGCGCGAAGCGTTTAGATTTTTGGGTGGTCAAAGCTGCTGCATCAGATGGCCGCTCCGTAACAAGATTATTCCTTTTGTTAATTGTTTGCTCGCAGAACTCGTCAATAAGAACTGTTTTGGGTACGAGATCGTTATATATATATATATCGCTACAAAAAAGTTTTTTCAGTTTTGTCCGTAGAGAATCATTAAAAAACCGAAAAAAAACGTTTTTGTAGACCCAATATAAATATAAATGAAATCCGTTTGGCATTTTTAGTTTGCCTGTTAAAGTGCGCTTGCCGAAGCAGGGCGCATTACCTCGCAGCAGCTGGTTAACGTGCACCAACCTATGTTGCTGTTGAAAGCACGTGCAATGACGCAATTATGGCAGGTTCAGCCAATGTCGTGGTTCGTGACGTCGCCTCTTACTTTGGGCGTAACGTTAATAACAAATTGCGCAAAAGACAATGGGACCAAAACATTGCAGAAAATACGTCCGGCCCGTAACTGGAACAAACCCAGATTGGCCACAAAAGCAATAGCCGCATCAGGAGCAACAACAGCGTGTTTGGGCATACGCAAACGTTGGAACACGCAAAATGAAATGTCAAAAAGGGACCAAAAAAGAGACGACAAGGTAGACAGGGGTCGCCGAATTAACTAATGCATGCACCGCAAAACTACAGTCTGTCTATCTTAAGTTACGTATTAACAATGTTAAACTCTTCACAAGGCCAGAAAACCCTATTGCTTTTATTTGTATGGTCCCCTTACCGTCATATGTTTGCATACTAGTTGTGTTAGCGACATTACTGACGATCGCCTAGGAAAGCTTGGCTGTGCTCAATAAATAGCGTCTGCGGATGAGCCGATATTTTTCGCAGGTGACCTCTATTGTAGGATGAACACAGAGCTGTCGCCTCGTACTGAGGCCCTACCTCGTACTAGGCTGCGGACTAATCGTTTGTGGATTGCATAACAAAACAGCGCCCAACGTTCGACTGTGGAGGATATAGGAGACTCAAGCATACATAAAAACAATAGCCGACGATCAAATAATCATCTTTGCCTATAATGGGCCCGAAATAAAACGACACGCACCGCTATCGGTGAACTGTCCAGGACAAAATTCTGCAGAATTTCCGTAGCACGGATGCGTAAGCGTTGAGTCACCATGAATGCAGATCGCCGAAACTTGTTAGCTAAACAATAAAAAGCAATGCGCCAAACGAGTCTCTTCTACTCTAATAACAGGGAGGCGAGCCAACTTAACAATATTTGAGTGAAGCCGTGGTACTCAGGAATAAAAAAAGATAAATTCTTCGAAACTGGAGCTATGACACGTAACGAATGAAGAGGGGCATATCGTTACACCCGTCATGTCGTAACCCGCTATGCCGTACACGGCTTTCATCATAAGCTGTGTATCGTGCGGGACTTCCACGAACCAGATGACCATTGCAGGTGCTCTAGATGCGAAGCACACTGTGGAAGATACCACGCCGCTTCCTGTGCTCTGGTCCCTTCCCTAGGTAGCCTGACTGACCCCATCTTAAAATATTCGCGATGGGCACTTTATAGTGTATTTCCATATAGGAAAAAATTGGGTTGTAGCCATATAGTCCGTGTAGTATATACTTATATACCAGATGTCTTGTGGGCTCAACCCCCAATGTGACACGACCATGCCCAATGGTGAAGATATATATATATATATATATATATATATATATATATATATATATATATATATATATATATATATATATATATATATATAGTGTTTATACTACCTGGCAAAGGTAAATAAATGTTTGAATTGGAATAAAAGTGCCTACACTTGTAAGGAACTTAACTAGCTACTCAACGTCTTAACACATATTAGTAGATCTCACTACATCTGGAATCGAGAGAATATGAGAAATAATGCTTTAAACGTTTAATTCAGTGTACTGCGGCGCCGTTAGCGTTGCACGCGCTTAGACCGTACAACATTAAATGTAAGTGTAGAATACTAATAGGAATGATTATATAAGCTATAAGAATGACTTATACATACTCCATCTTTGTTAGCAATTCGTGTTTGTTTCCATTTAATTGAATTCTATTTCATTTCACCGTGTCATGACGGTATTCGTCTTGCTTTGACCGGAACAGTGAACGTTTCTAATTCAAGCATAACAGACTATATGGCTCTTGACGATAACAAAGACATCGAAGGTATATCAAAACGGTCTCATCGACTGGGGGCCAATGTATCGTTTTCACGCACATTATGTGCTGTGATAATGGCAACGTGTTTTTGCAACGTGTTTCAGTTCAATTTTCAATTTTGTTAAATTTGTCGCTCAGGTGTAATGAGCAGCATCGGCACTTACCGTTTGTGAAGTAGCTATGCATTTGATCACATTGTTTGTTCGATTGTTGTAGACGATAGTCGGAGCGGCGGCCGTTGCAGCGGTAGCGGTAGTAAACGTAAAAGCACTCGTATTGTTAGCGGCCAACAACAATTGAAGCGTCCGATAACCAGCGATGGCTTTGTGTTTCGACGAAGGCGCAGATTTGATCCGTGTTTCGACAATCTCAACCGACGCAGTGCCTTTGTTCAACTTCGACTGTTTTATCGCTAGGTAGATGATAATCTGCCAAAAAGCCATCGATGGCAGTAGCACACTTCAGGTTGGCCTTCGACAACCAAACATTGTTGCGTTGACGTTGTTCGTCAGATAGCTGAAAACAGGGGGGCAGGCAGCCAGCAACATCCGTTCGGGACCAGTCTAACGAGTTTGAGTACACGAAGGCAGGGCTTGTTGTTGTTGATCTCCTTCTTCTTCTGCTGCTTCTTGTACTGATCGCGGCTCGACTGGGACCACAATCGCACAAACGGTAGGTTTTTTGCGATTGATTTCGGTCGTGGCCCGTTTCAACAGCTCGCGGGGCCGTCGGGGCCCGCCGAAGTCCGCTAACCATGGATATCGAGTCGTTGAGGGAACTTTGTCCCGGACGACGACGACGACGAGAAGGGTTACGCCTATTATGGTGGTGCTGATTATAGTATTAATGTTCACAATGCAGCAAGTTCTGGTTGAACATACTCACAACCAACTCTGCACCAAGCACCAAGGCAGTCCCACCTCGTCAAGCTGTGTCGTCTTACCGCGTGTAGCTGGGACTTCTCTGTGACACCTAACAATCGATTCAAGATAAACAGAGAACTTCGTTAGGTAGGGCCAACGAGCTCATATGAGTCACAGTGTGTTTTGTATGATCCGAAGCGAGGCGCCGTCCACCACTGAACTTGGTGTTTCGTTTCCACAAGGCGATGCCAATTGTTTTGGCGCGAGGAAAGTTACGAACCCTCGCGCGTTACGTTCTCGGCCCTCGCCTCTGTGGGTGTTCACGATGAACTGAAAGACATAAAAAGTCAGCGTTACACGCGTATGTGACTGACGCATATAGGCAATATGAAACTTCGGAGCAGTTTGGTGGTGCTACCATATGTAGTACTATTTACTGAAATTAAAAAATGAGACTTGTAAAATATATATATATATATATATATATATATATATATATATTTTGTTTATTATAAATGTAACACAAATAACGGTCAAGAAACCGGTTTGAAAGAGAATGTGTTGCGTCCGAATAGAACCCGCGACTGCAGTCGTAGTCGTCGTCCCCTTACTGTTATATATATATATACGAAATATATGTACGTGGTTCTACATCTGTTTTCCCGCTTGGGAGCCAGTCGGAGTCGTATGCGAACAGTGGGAGGCCTCTAGGATGGGCTTTAAACGTCCCTCAGAACCAGCTTATCCAGCATCCCATTGTATGGGTTGGACTCACAAACCTTGAACTTTGTTTGCCCTCGTACCATCGTTGTTGTCGCTGGACCGAACTAAGCAACCGTGGTCGCGCTAAACAACGTAAATTGCTGTTTTTCGCGCAATTGCGAATCTGAGGGGTAGGGAGGAAGTCGGGTTTAGAGGGCTTGTGAAGTCCACACTGGTCTCTACGAGCTGCCAGCGACGCAGGTGTATCAGGCACTCCCGAATCCTCCCATAAAATGTCCTCCCACATTTGAGCAAAGAGAGACAACTTCATGTTATATTTGTACGTCTATGGGCAAATGTATGCGTCCTTAAACAACCGAGCCAGCATTTGTTGTGTGTTAAATTCTTTGTTGCGTCATTCGCCCTGCTCAATTGATCGTCCAATGGTGGTCGTCAAGAGGTAACAATGTCGTTTTTCATTTCTGTCAGATACACACGCGAATACTAGCCACGCAATAATACGAAATCGAGTAGTCACGATAAATACTATTATTTCTTCGTGACTACTAGTGTAACGCAATTACATGCTTGACACATCTGTAATTGGTATATGAAGATAATTCCTAATAAACAGTTCACCAGGCGCTGTACAATGTTTCAACTGCTCTTTCGGCCCGGATGTATAGTGGTAGATCCAGGTCTTAGCTACGGTCACAAATCGACGCCGACGAAAGTCTTGTGGAATGCGCTTACGCATTGATATACTCTGCTTCGAAAATGATTTCATGCGCGTTGTGATCCATGGTCAGCAATCGCGGCCCCAATCTTGCAACTTTGCACCTTGCTAACAGGTTTTTCGTTTCTAATTGTTTGTAGTACACTATGCGTCCACATACTGAATTGCGTACGATCTCAGCTATTATCTCAAGCAACTTCATTCGGCGATCCTCTATGATGATACGATGAATGTTTTCAACCATTCTGGCATAGTGACCTCAACTGGACATCCGAGGCGCTTGCCCTGTTTGATCGATATCCGACTACGCGTCAATAAATTCAAAACTGAATTGGCCGGTCAACGCTGGTGCAGAATTCCCGTATACTTCATCTCACTCCACTTTGATTCGCGCGGCCGCCCACTGTCTTGAAATTAAAATACTTCATCACGGTACGAGTTCTGTGTGTATGGCACGATTAGGGCAGGTACTGACATATCTGTTATCAATCTCGATCAAATGTCTCCTACAACTAAGAGTCGCTATGTTTGAAACTTGATAGATGATAGTATGCAGAGTTACCTCCATGTTGTGGAACAGCTATAAATATTAGCACAATCCACTTCGTGGACATTCTGGCTGCGACCTACGTATATTAACTAAACGATCTAAAAAAAAATATATATATATATATATATATATATACGTGTTTGATACTTTGGACTACTCTTTATGAATGGCTTTAATATTCGCCTGGCATGTATACCTAAATACACATGCCACCCTCTTTTATATCAGGGGCGCTTAAAGCGGCAGCATAGTTGAGATGCATGTTGAGATTTGCAGTGTTTTCCATTTGACAGCATGGCCGCTGACTAGGATAAAATTGAATAGAAGCTCCTTATTCGCGATATAAATGGTGATGGAAGACTGGTCGCAAGAAAGGCCTGCGCAGCCTGTTGTGAATATCCCTGGCTGCGAGCCAGGCATGCATACTATTGATGTGTTCCGTTTGTGCGATGCATCTAGACACATGTATTATTTGGTTTGTGCAATTGTATAAAAACGGCGACAAACGCTAGGCTCCTCAGCAATGAAACAGCGAACAACAACTATTCACGAGCATAGATGCTGTTTTGACGAGTTCCCTGGTTTGCGCTGAGAAGGTTAGGTCCGTAAAAGCGTACTAGCAACCTCCCGAGCACAGAGGAACTACCTTGGCAGCACCCATTGATGTCAATTTTGTAGTGATTTTGTCCAAGCACTCAGGAATTCTTCTTGACGTTTTGCCAAAGCATAAAGTACTAGCCTTATGCCCAAGCGCAATTCGAGTGGTCCTTGCTATTAACATCATCGTTGTTTGAACGATCTTCGCCAATTTGATTCGTTCAACCCACGCCAGTAATTACTTCATCAGGTGGAAACTTCACTTCCACTCGCCGTTAGTCGACTGCATTCACAGCTATCCACGTTTTATTGCATGGATTGGTGCTATTAAGAGATGGCTCTTAAAATGCCATTCGCAACAAGCAGATCTACAAATACACACCAGATACAACATCTGCAAAGGTATGCAATGTAATCTCTTTTCTGAGGCGTCTTAAGACATAAATGCTCATGCGTACATGTTGGCTCAAATATTAAATAGTTGAAATAAATATTAGATTATAAAAATACAAATAGATGTTGCCATGAGTTGCAAACTTGTATGAATCTAAATGGTCTTTCGCAAACATGACGTATATATATATATATATATATACACATATATATATATATATATATATATATACATATATATATATATATATATATATATACACATATATATATATATATATATATATATATATATACATATATATACACATATGTATATATATATATAAGTCGAACCGATGATTTGCTTACAACATACAAGTTTGACTCCATGTCGACGAAGACGGCCAGGACGCCTGGAAACGAAGACTCCTAGCCATACTACGTGAGCAGGTCTTGTCTTTAGATCTGGGCCGTCCTTGATAGCGCATCGGTTACGTCAACGGACAATAGAGCTATTGTAGCATCTACACCGCTCTTGAAACGGTGCGCAAAGCATAACGAAGCTCACATATGCATAATTGTGGTCAGCGCAATGGCGAATTTCCTTGATCCACGACACGGGCTGTCCTGCGTGTGCGCGTGCCGTAAATCGTGGCCCTTAACACGCTATGATCGTTTGCGACCCGTGTGCTCATAGACTAGGATCTGCAAAGTTGCCCTACACTCGGGCTGGATACCTGTCAGTCCTACCCTGCCTGGACATTGCGTTTGAAACGTTGAAACATGAAAACAACATGAACCCTAGGTCAGGACCGCGGTTGATTTTGCATACGTCGCACAATGTCTATGAATGATCCTAAACCGGGTAATTGCAGGGCTGGCATTTGCTTGTCCGTAGACGATCAATAAATACGCAGTGGAGCGAGGCTAACTGTACGATTTGTACTGGCCGGAGGTTGGTGACCTACGTGAGCAAGGGGTGAGGATCGCTAATCGAGTATGAATCAGCTTTAAATAAGATGCATGTGCAACCATATCAACATTTGTAGCTATTTTGAGCCTCTATAGCGTAATCTAAATTTCACTAAATCGTAGGACGATGTTTGTCTCTTGAGACGCACCTGTTGTTGCAAAGACCATGTTGCACGTCTCCAGGACAAACATTTCCTCATACACCGCTACTTTTCACAATGGCAAGAACTACCTTAACAACCTGGCCTACGTGGCTATGAGAATGTATTCTATTGACAGAGCGATACGTGCTTCGAGCCACATGACCACATAAGCCTTAAGTTGATCAGTTGTCAGCAAAACGATCGATTCTGCCATTTCCATTCGTCCACTCGGGAATTTATGTCGAAATTTAAAAATATCTATATATATTTGCTGTCAGCCTCTCAAGCTATATCGTATTTGGTAGCCTTAGCACGTCCCCAAAGTAATTAAAATTTCCCAAATGCACGTAGAATAAAGATGTATGCAGACACAATGACCTACCATGCGATTGTTAGCTCCTGTTTTGTCGGACGTTTGGACGTCTTACGTAAGCGACTAATAGTGCTGCTTTCTTTACTCAGTCCACGTTCAGCTCAGATGTTCACTTCTCTCATCCCGAAGATACACTGCGGGGTTCACCAGCAAGGTTAGCACCCGCATCCACACCATTTAGCGTCGCCACACTGTTTGGGACAACTCCCACCAACACCACCACCACCACCAACACCGTCGTCACAACAACAACAAGCAGCAGCACCAGCAAGTCGAGAGTTCGAGAAACAGTGAAAACTGAACCAAATCTGCGATCGAAGATTTTGGCTCTCCCTTCTCTGTTCTGCCTCGCCTTGCGAACGCCCAGCAGCTGTTTTCCTCTGCCGACAAGTTTCCAGTTCACGCTCACTATTGCGCTGCTTCTGCTGCTGCTGCCGTTGTTGTTGCACTAAAAGCACGTTTCCTTGTCCTGCAACAAACGACAATGAACGGAGCACTGAGAGATGGAGACAGATCGACTCCGCTGGCGCTATGTTGCTATGCCCACGGCAGCATGACACGTTGTTTGCTACTCTGCACGATAGATACACGATATATCATCGATGACAGCCTTCGCCGACGACGACGACAACGACGACCACGGAACTCCTTGTTGGTATGGGAGGCATACACGGCATTCACATACACAGAGCGGCGGTCTGTTAGTTTCCCGGCCCGACCCTACGCTACAATGCTGGACGTAGGCGGAGATCGGTGCGCGTGCGCAGATCCAGTCACCCACCTACCCGGGGGGGGGGGGGGGGGTCAGATAGACATACAGACACACAGACAGACGGGCGGACAAACAAACACCCAGTCGCACCCCCCGCCCGAGCCAGTTCGTGGCTCACTTACTCATCAGGCGTAACGTCTCCTCAGCTGAGGGCCAGTCAGCATGTAGTCTAGACCTTTTAGTAGTAGTAGTGGTCGCAATCCCTGTCGCTATGCAAGCCAAGCTACGCTATCGGGGCCCGTCTCGTGGGAGCTTACCACCGCTGTCAATTGGAGTCGAGTCTATTCTAGGCGTTGTAGTAGTTGTCAGGGAGCTAAACAACCAGGTCGAGTTGTCGTCCCCCGGTGTGTTCACGACCCTTCTCTGCTTCATGCAGGGCTATAGGACTCCGTTGCTCGCACGCACACTGGCTGGGTTTGCTGGTGTTGTTGTCGTTGTTGTTGTTGTTGTGGATGCTTTTGATATTGTTGTTGTTTTTGTTCTGTTGTTGTTTTCTATTATTGTTGTTGTTGATGTTGTTGAAGTCGTCCTCGTATTGCGTCCGTGTAGTCTCACCTTCACTAAAATTCCAGAAGGATTGAACTATATGAATAGCTGTAATAGCAGCAGCAGCAGCAGCAGCAACAACAACAACCACAATAACAACGATGACAATAGGCTCAGTTCTTACCAACTTATTGCCTCATCCTAGCCAACCGTTTCGGGTCACTTTTTCCGATTCTAGCCGGCTCTCGCCCGCTAGCAACAGTCTAGGTCGCCATAACGTAGCGCGTAGCAAGCTCGACAATGCGCTCCCGCTGTGCGACAGCCTCTGGAAATGCTCACACGTTAGGTCTATCGGACATTGTAACCGTCGCTGTCATCGCCAACGTCCCACGCACGATAGGATGTCCGAGTTAGCAGCTTTCATAGCAACAGCAACGACAGCAACAAAAGCAACAGCAACAAGCACAACACTAACAACGACATAAACGTACACGACGCGACATAGTATGCGACGATAACGACGACCGCTCGATCCCTTGATAGGTTTGTTGTTGCTGTTGTTGTTATCGTTATTGTTGTTGTTGTTGCTGTTTCACTAGAGATTGGACTGTTCGTCTGTACTTTTCCTAGCTTTAGCAGCCGCAGAAGCAGTGGCAGAGAATACGACCTCAGCAGCAACAGCTCCTACCATCAAGTCCACAATCCTCCATTAACATCATCATAAATTGCGTGCGCGGACACCGAGCGGATTAATTCTCTATATACGTGCGTAAGTCTACGGCATACGGAAACAGATGGCGCCTCCTGCACCAATCATTCGGATCCGTTTGACAAATGAGCGTCGCCTATGTCGCTTGCTCCTCTACGGCGAGGGGAAACGTAGCTAGCGCTGTTGTTGTTCTTGTTGTTGTCGTTGTTGTTCTATTGTTGTTGTTGTTGTTGTTGTTGTTGTTGTTGTGGTGGTTGTTGTTTTTGTTGTTGTTGTTGTTGTGGTGGTTGTTGTTTTTATTGTTCTCGTTGTTGTGGTAGTTGTGGTGGTTGTTGTTGTTGTGGTGGCTGTTGTTATTCGGGTTTGCCCGGGAAATCCGGACACGCACACAGTGCGGGATACGACCTTCTGAGCGTATGTCTGCGCACGGGTTACGACCTGTTACGGCCCAGAGTTAGGCGCGTGCTTTATTTTTCCCGCTTTCGCTCTCGTTTCTTTGCCAAGTCCTTTCCTTCTTCTCTCTATCTGTCCTGTTCTCTATCTATCCATCTATCCACCTGTCCTGTTCCCCTTCTATCCATCTATCTATCTTGTCTTGTTTTCCCTCCCGTCCTCTTTGCTGCTTTTCCAACAAGCTGAAACATCTGATTTTAGTATCAGAAGGGAGTGCGTGCGTGCGCGCGCGAGAGAGGGAGAGAGGGACCGCTGCTTCTCCGATCGGGGTCAGGCCAGTCGGGCCAGGTGGCAAGACGTACGTATGCATACAGCTAGCTATGCGTAAGCTTACGATTTGAATAGCTGTGCTGATTTGTGACAGGTAGGCAGACAGAACGCAACTTGCACAGTCCTGTGCGACTGTGTGACTCATTTATAATGGCGACATGTCACCAAGTGCATGTATTCACAACCTGTCCTTTCGTGTGCGTGGGTGTAGATTTGCCCATCTCTGCTGGGTCATTGTCTCTCTGGTTATGTGTGTTGTTTCAGCTGCGGCCGCGGCTGCTGCTGTTGCTGTTGCTTCTACTGCCAGATTCTTTGATCTTGCTCCCCTGCTGGAGCGGAAGGGCGTCCAACCCAAGCGGCAAGCCCACGGCGGAACATCGGCACATCTCTTCCGCACCTGAACGTGACCACCGAACACTTTGCTTCGCCGATAGCGAATTTAAATCGCCGGGCGAGATTGTCGTCGACAGCTTGAAGGAGGTTCCCGTTAATTACTGCCAGTGCGTTTTTTGTATCTCGATATGTACATATATATATATGCATATCGAGTTGGTCAACATTCCAAGGCGTTTGTGCACTGTTTCTATCTACGCTCTCTCGGCTTTTGATACGTATATCATCAAGCGGATGAACGAATGCTAGCTATAGCATGCCACTCTGCTGTACATAAATAAATACGTATATATATATATATATTTTTTTATTATTTATATATATGTATTAGCTTCCATGATCGACCCACAGACACTCGGTAAAAATGCGTTTTTGCGAATACTTATACCGGAATAATATATATATATATATATATATATATATATATATATATATTAGCTTCCATGACCGATCAACATAAACTCGGTAAAAATGCCTTTTTGCGAATACTTATACCGGAATATATATATATATATATATATAAAAGCATTTCCACCGAGTTGAGGTGGGCATTGGTTGTCGAAGCATTTTTGGGTAGCTGCAGCAATCACTTTGTATGTGTGCCTCGTATTCTATCTACATTTCTAAGGTTGAAGAAACACCGAAACGGGTTTCATTGCGGTTTTATTGATGGCCACTCTTAGCCTGAGGTCCGTAATTTTGCCGAGTACCATTATTACAGCTAGCGGGCTGCATCTATGCGTTCTGGTCCAGAAGTTTTCCAGTTCAGTTTCCTCTGGCAGAAGAAACTTAAAAGCGTTTGACGCCCAAGGTACAACTTGTTTTTTTTTTAATAGAGGGGCGGGTGTGTTACGTACACCTTTAGAGATACGGGTTTATATGGGACTCGGTTAAATGTTAGACTCGAGCTAAAAACTGACAAACTTCTAAAATTCCTCTCCTTATTATTTCTTGACGGGAAAGAAAAACTTTGTACTGTTTTGTGACGCAACTTCAATTGTCACCTATAGCCTAAAGATGTTGCCCGAAGACATTCGCTGTCCGGGAATGCTAGTTGTGTCTCGTCTGTAGGCTTAATACTATAGACCACAAAAGTCCGCGTTCCGAATGCCGTTCAATGCTTGAATTATCCGGAGCAGCATCTGCAGCTGCGGGTTTATTTTTCATATTTTTTTTAAGATAGTATTATTTGCACTAATGTTGGTAAGCTCCAAGTCTGTAATGCTTTCAAAATTTTATTTTATATAATAATGATTCCCTATAAAATGAACTTCTAAATAGTGTACTCTCTCTTGACAATCACAATGACGCTCTTGGGTAGCCTTTATTAGGTTGAAATAAAGACGAAGGTACACGCGCAAGACCACGAATAGACGTGAACAGGTCACAGACCCGTTCAAAGGTCTTTGCTTAGCTGCAAGGGTAAACAATAAATTTAAAACTCGCCTCTAATGTTCAACAGTACAAAGTAATTTCGCCTGTTTGCTCATTGTAGACTACGAAGGATAAACAAGCAATAATTGGCTCCTTTCTGTTCGAGCACGACTAGATTAGATATGACTTGTACCACTAATTACTTCGAACGTCAGAGAGAATCTGCAAACGATACGCTACGGGAGGAATTCCTGGGCATATATTCATTATGCGTTGTGCCGAGACCGAACAAACAGCTTCCGATGTCAGCACTTTTTTTTTTTTTTTTTCTGGGAGGTTTCGGGAATGCATGATGCACATGCGCCACTAGCAGCCTGCGTGACTAGTGTGAGACTCGCAAACCCACTTAACCCGGATTCCTCCCCACCCCCCCAGGCTCGGTATTACTTTGGCATTACACCGAAGCCGTGGGAGAGGCGTCTCTGCCGTTCTCCTTCAATCAGCTCTATCCCTGACTATCATCCCGCGGATGTCAGCACTACACCGTCCTGCCGGAACGAAATTCCATCTTTAATTTATGCATAAGCAGCATTTGGGAAAACCTGTCCGAAAGAAAGATCGATTGCGTCTTCAACAGGTGTTTTATGAAGAGATAAAACACACGTTTTACGAAGAGATTTCTTTGTCTGCCACGCATCACCGGTAGCCGGTACATCTACTCGATCTCGGGCCCGTACCGTGTGAGAGTGATGTTACGGTCGAAGACGCTAATTTTAGTTAGAAAATTTCAAAATGATTTGATTTGCAACGTGGAACGCGCTCACCGTGACTTCTAACACTTAGAAATCTTCCCTCTTAAGCAACTCTGAGGGCAGACGTACGCCGTATTGACAGGCGCGTAGTCGGCGTGTATGCGGGATTAAAGATAAATGGCTATTGCCAGCACTTGTGCACGGTGACGGGCTTCCATGACGTGACGCCCAGGTGTGTCTACAGATATTTCAGCGCTGTGCTTACGAAAGGTGTTATGCCACTGCGTGCACGGTGCAGCGTGTATCGTTAATAGTTCTTCTGATCAAGTGTGCATACGTATGTAAGTTTTGTGAAAATGCGTTAAATATTAAGACGGAAAATGTTACATGACAATCCTGCGACTTCGCCGTAGCGAGGGGTGAAGTTTAGCAGCTAGTCAGAGTGCTGGAACCTCACGAGACGTAAAAGGAGTGCTTAAATAAAAATGAAAATAAAAATACGAAAAGTAAAAACCATAGAGCCGAACATAGACAGAAAGATCGCTTTCGCCTAATAAATATATATATATATATATATATATATATATATATATTAGGCGAAAGCGAACTCTCTGCTGCAGATTATATTCGTCTTCATGTTTTTTTGTATATGGTATTTTTGTAATACATCTAGATATTCACATACAACACCATGAGACAATAACGACGTCTTAAAAATAATTGATGATTAGACTCTGACAACGAGTTTTTAAACGACATATACATTTGTGTATGTTACTTTTTATTTATACTAAAGTTCTAGTAGCCCACGCAAAAATATTCGGCAAAAAGAGGTATCGATTCAATCGATCAGTATAAAACAGTTGCAGCTATTCCATGGCACTACAACTTATGATAATAGCCATAAGGCCTCGCAAGCGTCGTTCTCATGACCGCCACTGTACTCTGGTTACAAATGTAATTACATTATTGGCATGGAACCAAGCCGTTATTTAGATAATATCCGACCAAGGCTGTTGAACCTGTTTCTCGGCTGGAGAATCTAGTTATGAGTGTGTTCACTATACCCAGTGCATATTAATTCCTCATTGTTCCAAAACTCACACTCTGTTTATATGTGTGGGTTTTTTTGTACCAATCAGACACTAAAATTTCAAAAAAGACGCGTGACAAGTTTGATCAGAACGCCTTTTAAGGGTTTTACGTAACGTGCTAATGCTCCCGGATATGTGCGAGGGAAAAAATGAAACTCTTATTTTTGAACGGCTGGTACGCGAAGACAAGCTTAATTATTGACGTTTTTTTAAATCTAGTTAAACAAATTCGAAAATTGCAAAAATACAAAGAATTAGTGAATTCTGCATTTTCCAGCAAGTAATTTTAGGGAAAAAATCAGTGCGAGACGCAATAATATAATATGAATTATGAATAATAATGCAATATTGCATAATGTGTAGTTGTTGTCTCAATAAGCGCTCACTGAGCAGAATGTGCCGTAGTATCATATGAATAGTGTGGATTTTGCTTATTTGTTAGTTCTTGAACATACATATTGCCTACATCTCTCTCTCTCTACATGTCTCTTGTGCTTCTATTTTTTTGCAGTTAGACCATTTTTCACCAGGACACCTTTGCACAGCAGGCAGCTTAGATCATCCACCTGATCTAGAATTAAAAACGTTTTAATTCTCGACCATCCTTCCCTACTTTCCCTCTTGGAAGCCATATCTTCAATGCCCCGACACCGAGCATCGCTGTGAGCCATATATATTCAAGGCCTCCCAGTGCCGGCCATGCTGACGTATCTACGGTTTTCCTAATCAACAGTTCCAAAGGCAGCAGATTCTTTTCCGAACCTCACTCAAACAAACAAGAGGCAGCAGATACTTGATCTGATCGCGCTCGTTTACCAGTCGCGCCGAAGCTTCTCTCAACGGCCTACGCACGGCACACGCATTGACATGCAGCCAGCCTTCTATGCGAGGCGAAGTGAGTCAATACACTAGTTGGTCGCCGATCGCGGTGCGCTCTTTGTTGTTTCGTGTTCGTCGTCGCCGTCGTTGTCGTCGTTTTCATCGTATTGGTTGTGGCCGATGGTCATTAAGCGACGAATAAGTGAGTGGTGATCATCTCTCTCTCTCGCAAGTTGCAACTGTTGCCTCTTCTCTTTTAGTGGCACGAGTGGTAGCGATGGTGATTGATACCTGTTAACCACCATCACGACGGTTCGCGCTGAAAGCCGTCACCGCACGCCGCCGAAGAGGAACGGAGTTCGGAGTTGTTCGAGTGCCAACGATACGCGAGCGTTTGCCGCCCCCCCTAAAACGACGAACGATCCGAATAAACACTGATACAAAAAAAACACTGAACACCCGCGTGTTCGGTAGCCGACAAGATGAAACTTCTCACCCACAATATGCTGACATCGAAAGCAATGAAGGCGGTCAAAATCGGCTTCCCTCTAAACATCGTGGTGAGTGTGAGATCTTCTCTGGTTGTGCGCGCTGCACTTGCTCGTCGAGTCGGTCGTTGTTTGATTTGATATTGACGACGGCAGCCAAATCATAGCAGCCTTATTCTCAGTTGAAAATTCTCGATCATAAATCGCCTTGTTTTTCTTCTTATGGGTTTTTGTTGTTGTTGTTAAGATGATTAATGAATAATTAAGATCATTTATATTACTATGGTTTGTATGATTGCTTTATTGGGTGCTTACTTGCGTTACAGTTTGCCCTGCGTAACTTTGTGATTAACGTCGCTGATGTAGATGATTCGCTTGCTAGTTTCGACCTGGCTTCATGACAGAATGTAATATGTTATAACTTACAGTCATTACATTGATATTCAGAATGTAGTTTATTCTTATCTCGTATATAGGCGACTCAATTGGCAAGTGTCATCTAATAGGCCATAAAGCACAATAATTTAATGTGAAAATGAATGCTGTAATAATAGTAATAATAGGTGCTCTTGAATGCCACTAAATAGTTAGGTATTATGTCATACAAATGTAGAATAATGCATATTTTCCTTTGCCCATATCATATGTTAATTTGTTTTTAAGCAATAGAGAATAGTCAGATAAAACGAAATCACGACAGGATTTCACCCACGCTCGTCTGTTCATGTTTAGGTGACTAAAACCCAGGTTGCCGAAGCCGATTTCAGCGAAGAGTTCATCCAAAGAATTATCGCGAGACTCGATTGGCCGGCATTTCTTCAAGCTGCCAATACGGTAAGCTGTCTTTTTCATGGAAATTTTATATATATATATATATATATATATATAAGAGAGAGGCACGTACGTGAAATGTAATCGCTGTTTGCTTTAATCACGGCTTTAACACGATACCTAGACCGCTTACAGGCATTGTGCAACATTTGTAGATACATGCTAATTTGCACCATATTATTGCGGCTGGTATGAGCAGATGCGCGGTCCCTCTGAAACAAGTCTTACACCAACGTAGTTGGCACAGAATGTATCCACGGTTCCACTACAGTTTGCAGAACTTGTAAATAAACTTCACTTTCACGCTGGGCTTTTTTTGTTGTTAAAAAAGTTGGATGCCATTACGCCTCTTTTACCAAACAGCACACACTGGAAATTTGCTCTGTTCAGTAATAGAGGCATCTTCTGAATGGTGGGCAAGTTGGCGGAACTTTCGATGGTTGATCTCGGCGTCGACCGACAGTGAATATCTTCTCCTCAGACAAGAGTCGAACAAGGCTTTGTTTGTCTGAGGGAACCCAGGAGCAGCTGACACTGAGCAAATCTGTTCACGTTTATCGGTCTCAAAGTTCGCCATGACACATGAAAAACGCGCTTTGAGGCAGGAGGACTGTCCAAAATATACTTCTGCAGTGCCCCACTCAGTTCTGGACTTTTCACTGAAGCGTACTAGATCGTAAATGTTCCACTCTGCCGTGCAAGAATCTGGTTTTGCTTCTTCTGCAGCTGCGTACTGCAATACTGCAAACTATCGCTTTCGTCACCGACTTTGGATTATTTGATGGAAAATGTACTTCTATATTTCGGCTACCTATAGGATGAGTATGACAACTGTGTTTGTAACCGCTGTAGGGAAGTCTGCACTAGATATCATGCAGCAGAATGCCTCTTTGTGCAATCGTTGAATGAATTAGCCCGCTTATGAGGCTTTTTATCTAAGTATATACTCGTACCACTTCCAGAGTTGTTATGTTGTTGATATAGTACTACTATTTATTTATTAATTTTATCTGTTATATGCCGTTGATATGCTACTCAACATGAGTGAATAAATATGATGAATGAATATTTACGCTATCATTCTATTTGCCTGACCTACCTCCGTGCGATTTGTTCCTGTTCCTACGGACAAAAAAACTTGTTTGGGAGATTAAATAAATTGTTTTTTCAAATTGATCTTACATATAGGAAATCTGCCAAGCGTCTCAACGGATAAATATTCCACTGTAAACATTTTGCTTTACCGAAGATTTCATCTTGTTCAAGAAGATACGAACAGATCTACAGACTGTTCTTAGGGACTTAGAGCGGCACTTTGAGACCCATAACCTGTAAATCAACATGAACAAGACAGTGAAGTTTAGACGTGGTGGCTTCTTTTAGGTGAAGACCGGCTGACATATACTGGACATCTAATTGACTACGCTATACTTTTCCATGTCTTCCCCACTTACTTATGTATTCCGACGCTTTAAACGAGTGATGTTGTGAGTTATCGATGCAACATATGTATATATATATATATATATATATATATATATATATATATATATATATATATATATATATATATATATATATATAAATGTACCTCTACTCCTGTCATTGTTATGGGCGATGCGAATGTCAACCTTCTCTCAAGCCCGCAGCCCAGTGACTATACTTCATTCTTTTCCGCAAGAGACTTCTCACTTGTAGTGGATCGCACAACCAGACCCGCGTCTCGTACGTGTATTGACCACATTGCTGTTTCTAATTGCTCAAGATTTGCTACTGTCCAGCCTGTGGTTCTCGAAACTCTTATTTTTTCTGATCATTACCCGGTTCTCTTATCTCTTTCTGCCAACTCCGCCGCTGCTAAACCGTTGGCCAAATTGGTCCCAAACCCACGTAGAAGTCACAATAGAGCTAAAATTGATTTGTTTCTATATCGCTTACAAGATGTCTCGTGGTTAGCAGTTTATGATGCAATAGACGTAAATTCGGCTTTCGATGTGTTCTGTAAAATCCTGCTTCTTATGTACGAAAAGTCATTTGATTTAGTGGATCCCCTTGCTTCTGATAGTTCCCGCAAGGGGAATCAATTTTCTTTCTCTCCAGGTTTACGACGACTGCGTCGCAGAGTTAATAAATTGTACCGCAGACATCGTAAGATAAATTCGATAGATTCTAAGATTTCCTATTTAAACAGTCGTCGCCGCTACCTCAATGCAATTCGAGCCGCGAGGACAGCATTCTACCGCAATCGCTTTGCTTCCTTGCGCGATGACTCCGCTCAACTCTGGAGATTCATCAACGGAATCTGTGGTAGGCGACATGAATCAGTGGATTTACCGTCCACGTTATTAGTTGGCGAGAATAAAACACTAGAAAACCCAGCTGAAATTGCAGACGAGCTAAACCGTCACTTTGCCACGTTAGGAAATACTACGGTCGCTCACCTCGAAAAGAGCAGAGATATAGAAACTTTGCTAGACGAGGTATGGGAAAAAAATGGCAGAGTGTTTTCATTTTCTGCTGTTTCTGTTCCTGAGGTCCTTGGTGTCCTTCTTAGTCTTAAAGCAAGCTGGAGTCGTGGCGTCATGGGAGTGCCTGCAAAACTGTTAAAGTTGGCAGCTCCATCAATTGCAGGACCTCTAGCTGCCATTATAAATCGTTCATTTGAATCTGGGAGCTTCCCATCACGGTTGAAGGATACGGCGGTGTTTCCTTTATTTAAAAAAAAGGGTGAACGAAACCGCGCAGCCAATTATAGACCGATCTCGGTCGTTGATTATATCTCAAAGGTCATCGAGAAACTGGTGTTGGTTAGATTAGATCGATATTTAGAGTCGATCAAATTCCTTTCGCCTAACCAGTTCGGTTTTCGCAGGGGTAGGTCGACTGACCTCGCGCTGGCCCACTTATGGCAGCGGGTGTCAAATTCGATTGAGGCAAATAAGTTTTGTCTCGCAGTTTTTCTCGACGTGTCGGCTGCTTTTAACTGCCTTGATCATTCCCTTCTGTTCCAAATGCTCGCTCAGCTGGGTTGCTCCGCGCAGGCTGTTGCCTGGGTTAGATCCTATCTATCAGGACGGAGACAGGTGGTACGAGCTGGTCAAATGGAGTCATCCTGGCAGCAGGTTGACATGGGCACCCCTCAAGGCTCGGTTCTTGGACCTTTTATGTTTCTTATTCTTCTGAACTTCATTCTATTAAGCATCCAGCGGCAAAACCTTGGCTCAACTATTGCTTTTGCTGATGACACTACGCTACTGTTCGGAGTGAATCATCGAAATTTTAATACGGACTTGCACCAGTCGCTTTTAAAGGTTGATGACATAATTCGCATTTTTAACAGCTTTGGACTAGTTGTCAATGCTAGTAAAACGAATTACATAATTTTTCGTTCATCGCCAAGGCAACTGGCATTACCTGACAACTTAATACTCAAGACACGAAATATTGAGCTATCGCATATCGCTAAGTGCCTGGGGCTCGTTCTCCAGGAAAACATGAGGTGGCATCCTCATCTGGATTATATTGCACCTAAGTGCTACGCAGTAATAGCTGCGCTGTGTAGAATGAAAATGATTGGGGTCCCCATAGAGGGTCTACTTATGGTATACAAAGCCGTATTCTTACCAGTGCTATGCTATGGTATTCTTCTCTGGGGTGGTGGCTACGATGGAATTCTCCGGAGAGCCAAAGTGATACAGAATGATGCACTTAGAGCAATTTTTTCAAGGAAGCGAAGGGATTCGGTCCGTGACTTGTTTAATCGTTTTAATTTACTTACTGTGGAAAGCATTTACACGCTAAGGGTTTCAATGTTAGCATACAACATTTCGCAAGGTATTGTGCCCTCGGAAGTCGCATTTCCACTGATCCCTACCCTCAGCCGAACATCAACTAGGCGTGCAACAACTTTTGCAGTGCCCTCTGTGTCCCTGAAGTCCAGTCAGCACGCACTTGCATGCCGTCTTCCGAAAACCTGGACGTGCATTCCCAAACACATTAGATGCCTAACAAGGAAACATTTCTTCGTTCGTGAACTGAAACGGTGGCTTTTAATTTCACAGTCAGAATCTGGCTTGTAATCTAGGTAAATTTGGAATTGGGATGGTAGTGCTTTGTATATAGGGGCACACACTCGGCTTAGATAGTTGTGTTTATACGTTGTTTTTACCCATAGTTGTAAATCCTGTAGATGCTGTACTAGTGAAGTGTACTTCGTTTGTGCGAATATTTAAAAGTGTGTAGCCTTACATGTTGTTCGTGTTCAATCAAACATACCAGCTGCTGTTTTGGTGTTCTTGTGATACTCAATAACCACGGCGATTGTGTAAAGTGCTTATAAAAAGCACTCCTTGGACTTTGTCGAGAGTGATTTCCTACTTCGTTGTTTGAATCATGTTTTTTTTTTTTAATTTTTTTCTTATTTTTATTTGCCGAGAACTTAAGCGTTGTGAAATGCAGTTCCGTAAATAAACCACATTTGAAATTGAAATTGAAAAAAAAAATATATATATATATATATATATATAAATGTTTTTGTGAAGCAGTAACTTAATAGTTATCAATCTGCTAGGTTGGTGTTCGTTGGTCTGATGATATAGAGAGTATGAATTGGTTCCTTAGTGTGTCCTACATACCATGTGGTGCTGTCGTGTGTTTGATATAGCTTGGTGTCGGAGACAATCTTCCTGCGAAGGCTCCTACGGAAGGCGAGACAACGACGCCGATGCTACAGGCGATACATCATGCACTGCTCGAAGTCGAAGTCATGGAAGGCGAACTCGTCTGTCCTGAGACGCGGCGGAGATTCCCCATCACAAATGGCGTCCCGAACATGCTACTCAACGAGGACGAGATCTAGGACGGTGCGAGACTCGTTGGGTAACGGCATGTCAAATTTGGCCGACATGTTCCGACACGTGAGCTGCTTTACTCAAGACCAAGAACGTCGCGGTAGGGAAAAACGTGACCTCGTGCTGGCCTAGTGCCCGTACAGCGACTCCCGTCACTCGTCTCCCCGTTCCGGCGTATCTCATCTGGATGTCTCCGCAGAGCGGGATATGATGCAGCGATTCTGCCCATCTGACAGCTCGAGCACACAAGAGAACCTAATTCCATCGTCGATCAGAACAAGGATAGCAGCCACAGCGTGCTATGGCAAAGTAGTGTTGCAGATATTTACGCTGTGTGTGTGTCTGCACGCGCATGCATATAAATACCTGTGGAACAATTGGTCGACACCCTTTTGACGAAGGCAGGCTCTCGCCTGAAAGTTTTCACGAAGTTTTGCCTAAGCGAAGCATGTCAGACATACATACACGCGTGGTGGCTCATCCTATTATATATAAATATACTATGTTGAACAGCGGGCACCAAAACAACAATGTTCATTCCCACACCTTATTGAGTAGAGTGCTTTGTTATAATAGATATATGCAATGTGTTAAATAGGGAAGACAAATATGGGGCGGGATAGTCAAAGCTTGTGTCTAAATGGACGCACGGGAAGGAGGCAAAACGGGGGTAATCATTTAATAAAGATAGCCAGCCGAATATACATATAAACATGCAAAGTAAATAGTGGTCGCTGTGGTGGTGTAAAGCACGGCACGATACTGCAGTCAACGGAAAATAAACCTGCAGTTGCCCTGGAGAAAGGTGCGGTAAGAGGTTGTCCTATCTTAAAACTAGGAAGTCGGAAAACAGTTGGTCGTGAGTCAGTTTAGTATCGAGCCAATTGCAATATCGTACTAGATCGCTCCAGAGTGAGGTGAGATCGCAAACAACAATATGAGTAATCCACTCTAGAAGCAGTCTGTCGTACGCGATTAGAATTGTCTTCGATTTTTGTCGCGCACCATGTTGGCGCATGAATTACCACGGGATCGAAGCAAAGATATGCTGCTTGACATTTAAAAAGAAAAGATGAGACTTCCTCCTGAGTAGGTGATTTCCGTGAGGTCTCACCATGGGTAACTCGGAATTAGCAACGCAGTATGCCGAAAATTAGAAATGCTGGAAATTTTGCTGTTCAACCTTCAGTGCATAGTGTACCTGCTGATCTCCCATATGAAACCTATCCTAGAGCTCAGACACTTGTTTGTCTTTTTTACTCAGAATTTTTTTATCGTATCGCCTTTCCCATAACGGTTCAAGGATGTTGTAGCTGTACTGGTTTACTAGCCAACTAAACACTTTCAATACGTTTGCAGCTCAGCATGACATTTACGGATTGATGATCGACTACATCATTTTGGAAGAAGTATTATGGGACGTCTAGTTTCCACCGAACGTGCATGACTTTTAAAAACATTTTTGATTTCGTTAGCGCGCAACGAACCATATAGAAGGGGGCAATCAACTGAGTATACTTTGTAAAAAATAGAAGAGAATGTGCTAATTTAGTACATTCTATTGTTATTGCACATTGCGCACGGTGGCGTGTGACTGCTTTTCAATTCGATCATTTCCCACCACACTGTATAGAAAGGCACGTCTAAGCCAATATGATAATAAACGTGTTAATTTAAAGATGTCTTTTAAAAAGCCTACATCTATGAGTTGTATATCAAACACAATCGCATGCATACATAGAAAGCTGGAAAATTCCCTTTTGTGCGATGAACTCCGCGAATGGAGTGGCTCGTTAGAGAATGAACCACCGATTGACGAAAACTCAAACATACCATGTGCATCCCGATAGGAGACTTTGAGTTTGGACGCTAAGCCACTCTGTCAGTCCTGCACTCGGAGTACCTCGGATTCGCCACAAACATCTGCTTGATGAGCACCTCGTGGTTTGTAACATGACAGGAAAAAGAAACGGGGATATTTGTGGCTCGAGTTTTTTTTGGATAAAATTCGACGAGTGTTAGTCTTCTCGAGGCTCGTCACCGGTGAGAGGAGCTTGGTACATTTAATTGAGCCTTTAGTTTCCTTCTCATTGTTTCCTCCGAAGCTCTTAGTGGCCAGGCTTGCTATTAAAGGGCCTCCATCCACAAAAGTACAGCGGCAATGGTCGGCTCGCAAGGTGTGGTGGTCTACATCTTCTTTTCCAAAAGTGGAGTTGCGGCAATAGTTGGACTGACAGAAAATGCAGCGACGTGCTTTTGGTATGCTGCCTACCAAAAGTTTTTATTGCACTTACCAGGAAGAGCTCTCTCTGAAAGGTCTCGTGGGTTATTCTACCGCAATAACACACAGCCCACAGCAGGTGTGCATGCATTTTCTTCCACCGCTTCAATAAATCTACAAACATTAATACAAATTACAAAATGATTAATTATTAAATGTAACTCCAGTTTGCGAGTTCTGCTCCGAGAGAAAATGCAAACATTTCTATCTAGCTATTCTATAATAGAAATGACAAACTTTTGTCAGATCCCCACGTACATACACCTACACGAGATACCTATCTGAAGTTGTCAGTGGTTAAGTTCGCTAACCGTATCGATGTTCCCTCAGTATGATGCTATCTTGATGAATTTTTTATATACCGAGCTGACATGGCACCGCTTAGTAATAACCATATAAGGCTTCACATGGCTTTACGGTACTCTGTCACTAGATCCGGCTAGCGTAAGCGTCATGTGACTGCGGGTGATCGAGTTGCTGTGAGTCTCTTTGTATACGGGTGCTGCTTTTTACGTCTTTGTTGTTAACTGTTTTGCTGAAACGGCCATTCGGCTTACCGTTAGCCATATTATCTTTGTACGATAGTGTCTTAGGCCATAGGACGTTGGAAATAGCGTATATGGAACCCTATGAATTTTGTTTTATTGGTGTGATAAGATAAAGTGATACGATTATGACGAAGTCACGCAAGTTCAGTCGATAAAATTAATGGCGCGGACGATGGGATCTAAAATGACTGTAACTACTTATAACATGCGGCTTTACTAACGTTTTATTGACGGCTATTTCTTTTTCTCAATGCATATATCCTTCTTGATATTGCTCAAGTTTTTAGCCAGAAAATTAGAAACTCATTTTCCTTAAACAGTTAAGAGTTTGGTAAGTTTTGGTATTTTTCTGTGGACACTAGTAGTCTGGACTTCTATTCAGCCTATTAGCATCGTCAGTCGTTTTATTGACATGCTCTTTTATAGGCTATCTGTCACAATTTGTGTCAAGTTATATTTCATTTTAAAATAATTATTGTTGTAGCACCTGCATCTGTAAAATATAATAACACGATTATATACATTCACACATAACTATATTACATAAACGTTTTCACTATATACTTATATCATTCCGTCAAGTGCAATTCCGTATTATTCAATGTCAAAAATTCACAGAATAATTGTTTTCTGAGTTTAGTTCCATGACCAAATGACTTTTAAAAACTTTGTCCCGTATTTCGGAGGTCAACCTAAATTTGGGAACCCTCAGTTGGCCCTCATATCGCTGAGGCTAGAAAAAGGTGGATTTGACTTCGAATTTGCCGTCTGGAGGTAGTTTGCGTTTAACAACCTTATGGCCAAATTTAAACGTGCCAACTGATCGAGTTTGAGCAGTTCGAGTTTGCCGTGCCATGGCGACACGTTGACCCGACGAGACTAACCAGTAATGGCTCGCACTGCACTGTTCTGGATCACTCGTAACGAGTGCGGGGTTTCCGAGTAAGTTGCGCCCCGTATAGTGATTCAGTGAGCGAAAATCGATTCCTGCCTTGTACACAAGGATTAGAACACGGCGGGAGACCTTGGCCTTCCTCAGACGATTAGACTGTTGTTATCCTGGTGCCGCGGTAGCAAAATCATTGCTCATCTTGGAAGTGATTTTTTTTGCACGTCGGCTGCGTATTATATGTATCTATTTATTTATTAAAATGCACTCTGTTTGGTATGATTATAGTATATATATATATATATATATATATATATATATATATATATATATATATATATATATATATATATATATATATATATAATACACATAGTACAATCGGTGCATGAGTAGTCTCGATGGAGCTGATAGAGCGACACAGATACAGTACGGTCGTTGAGGCAATACCGCCGGGAGCATGGACCGCCACAACGACGGCATTCATGGAAGCCCAGAGAGGACTGCAAGTGCAGCAGACCAATATAAAAGTTGATTATATCCATTGACACTGTAGCGAGCGGCGAGATTCTGACATAGACGCGGAGATTCTTTCCAGACCTAGTTAGTCACAACTGGTAATAAATATAATTCCGGAGATTAAAGACGTTTTTTGAATGTTCGTGCCGGAACGTTTCGAGGGCGGCTGTTTGCGGTACATTGTAATAGCCTACAAATGAATTGATAAATGATGCTGAACCCGCGAGTATGATTACTAGTCTGTTGCTCGAATTGGATAAGAAGCCAAGTGCTCACTTTAGAAAGACTGGCCTCACAGTATCCAACTGCCATAAATGCGAAACGTTAAGGTGTTTTCAAGTAACTTGAATGCCGCAGGTAGCTACGGTTGCCACTTTAAGCGCGAATAACACTATAACCGCTTGAACGGACAGCTGTGTTGGGTTTCTGATACCGGCTGGCGCGATAGGCGTTTTTCTAAAACGAGCAGTTACATGTTACGGAAAAGTTGTACCTCGATAAGAGAAAAGTACTCCAAGATAGCAAACGCTTTCTACAAACTGCACTTGCTCACCATGGAATCACAGTATCTGCGCGGACTTTTTGCCTCACGCCGGAAATTTTGTACAGCTTCTGTTTTTAACACATTAACGATGATATTGTCCGATCAATTTTCATCATGCTTGACGAGTGAAGCCTGCTCCAGCTTCTTCAAGACAATATCACGAGGTACGATTGTAGGATAGCAGTGTCCGTTAAGCAGCGTCGGTTGGTGGCAATGGCGAAGCAAGCACAATACATGGCGCTAAATAGAAGATGCCGCCACCCTACTAGCGAAGACGCGGGAAGTCACTAAATGCGCGGGCACTCTGTGAGTATATAAGGAGGCATGAATACAAATGAGTCAGTAGTCATTAGTGCGAGCCAGGCAGACGACGTGTGTTGTTGGAGCAAGAGAATGGCGAACTCGTAACGGCCAGTCATGGGGGTGGTAGATACTGCACCAGGGACGTAACTGTGACGCCGATAGCAGATGCAGTTGACCCACAACCGAAGGTGAAGGCAGACGACGACAACTTTGTTGTGCCTGGGAAATGACGGGACAGCAAAACAAAGCGTAGAGTATATAGGGACTCGAATGCAGTGATGACATGTTTAAGTTGGCTGACATTACACTTCTCACGGAGACCTTTCAGCAAAACGAACTGCGTATCAATGATATGCGGGGATTTCATTCGCTGGCTGTCTTACCTGCGGGCGGCCTGCGATGACCTGCATGTGGGTGAAATTATATAGCTACATAAATGCTTACCACCGATACAATACGCCAGGAAAGATGAATACTACGTGGTGCTCTCCTATGTGGGGGTTAAGGTCGCTGCATTCTGTAAGCTTTGAATTTTCGGGATTAAACTGATCATGACGACTATCGACGGCGGTGACTTCAATGCCAGATTTGCTTGTGGAGCCAACAATGGTAAAGGCGAAGTGTTCCTTCAAACAATAAAAAAAATATTGGTCTAAGATGTGCGGACGCGCGTATACATATATCACAATTAAGTCATAATGGAAGCAGCACCATCCATCTTACTTCACAACCTTGTCACCCGTGAAGTAAAAACTTCGGTGTTCTCGAGAAAGCAGCCTGAAAACACCAACCAATATTAGACGTTGTCGATGTTCCAGGTATTTGGCGAGACCGACACAACTTGCCGCGCTGACCTGCAATGAGGGAAAATAAACTCTCTTTCAGACAAAGCGGTCGGCGGTCTTGAGGTAAAAACATGTGACTTACTAGAGAGGACGACGATAAATGCAGTCAAGTTGTTCTAAGGAAGGTTCTAAGGACAAGCAAGTTTGTAAGAACCACCGAGGGAACGCGGTACTAAGGACAAGCAAGTTTCTAGGAACCACTAAGGACAACGCGGTTCTAAGGACGAGCCGGTTCTAAGAACTACTGAGGAGGACGCGGTTCTAAGAACGAGCGGTTCTAAGAACCACTGAGGAGGACGCGGTTCTAAGAACGAGCCGGTTCTAAGAACAACTGAGGAGGACGCGGTTTAAAGAACGAGCCGGTTCTAAGAACTACTGAAGAGGACGCGGTTTTAAGAACGAGCCGGTTCTAAAAACCACTGAGGAAGACGCGGTTCTAAGAACGAGCCGGTTCTAAAAACTATTGAGGAGGACGCCGTTCTAAGAACGAGAGGACGCGGTTCTAAGAACAGGCCGGTTCTCAAAACCACTGAGGAGGACGCGGTTCTAAGAACGAGCCGGTTCTAAAAACCACTGAGAAGGACGCCGTTTTAAGAACGAGCCGGTTCTAAAAACCACTGAGGAGGAAACGGTTTTAAGAATGAGCCGGTTCTAGGAACCACTGAGGAAGACGCGGTTTTAAGAACCACTAAGGAGGACGCTGTTCTAAGAGCCACTAAGGAGGACGTTGTTGTAAGTACCACTAAAAAGGACGAGGTTCTAAGATCGAGCCGGTTTTAAGAACCACTGAGGGGGACGCGGTTCTAAGAACCACTGAGGAGGACGCGGTTCTAAGAACGAGCCTGTTCTAAGAACCACTGAGGGGGACGCGGTTCTAAGAAAGAGCTGGCTCTAAGAACCACTTAGAAAGACGCGGTTCTAAGAACCACTGAGGAGAACGCGGTTCTAAGAACGAGCCGGTTCTAAGAACCACTGTGGAGGACGCGGTTATAAGAACGAGTCTGTTCTAAGAACCACTGAGGGGGACGCGGTTCTAAGAACGAGCCGGTTCTAAGAACCATTAAGGAGGACGCGGTTCTGAGAACGAGCCAGTTCTAAGAACCACTAAGGAGGACGCGGTTCTAAGAAAGAGCTGGTTCTAAAAACCACTGAGGAGGGCGCGGTTCTAAGAAAGGGCCGGTTCTAAGAACCACTGAGGAGGACGCGGTTCTAAGAACGAGCCGGTTCTAAGATTCACTAAGGAGAACGCGGTTCTAAGAACCAATAAGGGGGACGCGGTTTTAAGAATCACTAAGGAGGACGCGGTTCTAAGAACCACTAAGGAGGACGCGGTTCTAAGAACTACTGAGGAGGACGCAGTTCTAAGAACGAGCCGGTTCTAAGAACCACTGAGGGGAACGCGGTTCTAAGAACGAGCCGGTTCTAAGAACAACTGAGGAGAACGCGGTTCTAAGAACCACTGAGGAGGACGGGGTCCTAAGAACTACTGAGAAGGACGCGGTTCTAAGAACTACTGAGGAGGACACGGTTTTAAGAACTAGCCGGTTCTAAGAACTACTGAGGAGGACGCGGTTCTAAGAACGAGCCGGTTCTAAGAACCACTGAGGGGGACGCGGTTCTAAGAACGAGCCGGTTCTAAGAACTACTGAGGAGAACGCGGTTCTAAGAACAAGCCGGTTCTAAGAACCACTGAGGGGAACGCGGTTCTAAGAACGAGCCGGATCTAAGAACAATTGAGGAGGACGCGGTTCTAAGAACCACTGAGGAGGGCGCGGTTCTAAGAACTACTGAGGAGGACGTGGTCCTAAGAACTACTGAAAAGGACGCGGTTTTAAGAACGAGCCGGTTCTAAGAACCACTGAGGGGGACGCGGTTCTAAGAATGAGCCGGTTCTAAGAACTACTGAGAAGGACGCGGTTCTAAGAACGAGCCGGTTCTAAGAACCACTGAGGGGAACGCGGTTCTAAGAACGAGCCGGTTCTAAGAACTACTGAGGAGGACGCGGTTTTGAGAACGAGCCGGTTCTAAGAACCACTGAGGGGAACGCGGTTCTAAGAACAATTGAGGAGGACGCGGTTCTAAGAACCACTGAGGAGGACGCGGTTCTAAGAACCACTGAGGAGGACGTGGTCCTAAGAACTACTGAGAAGGACGCGGTTCTAAGAACTACTGAGGAGGACGTGGTCCTAAGAACTACTGAGAAGGACGCGGTTCTAAGAACTACTGAGGAGGACGCGGTTTTGAGAACGAGCCGGTTCTAAGAACCACTGAGGAGGACGCGGTTCTAAGGATAAGTCAGTTCTAAGAACCACATAGGACGCGGTTCTAAGAACGAGCCGGTTCTAAGAACAACTGAGGAGAACGCGGTTCTAAGAACCACTGAGAAGGACGGGGTCCTAAGAACTACTGAGAAGGACGCGGTTCTAAGGATTACTGAGGAGGAAACGGTTTTAAGAACGAGCCGGTTTTAAGAACCACTGAGGAGGACGCGGTTCTAAGAACGAGCCGGTTCTAAGAACTACTGAGGAGGACGCGGTTCTAAGAACGAGCCGGTTCTAAGAACTACTGAGGAGGACGCGGTTCTAAGAACGAGCCGGTTCTAAGAACCACTTAGGGGAACGCGGTTCTAAGAACGAGCCGGTTCTAAGAACAATTGAGGAGGTCGCGGTTCTAAGAACCACTGATGAGGACGCGGTTCTAAGAACTACTGAGGAGGACGTGGTCCTAAGAACTACTGAGAAGGACGCGGTTCTAAGAACGAGCCGGTTCTAAGAACCACTGAGGGGGACGCGGTTCTAAGAACGAGCCGGTTCTAAGAACTACTGAGAAGGACGCGGTTCTAAGAACGAGCCGGTTCTAAGAACCACTGAGGGAAACGCGGTTCTAAGAACGAGCCGGTTCTAAGAACTACTGAGGAGGACGCGGTTCTAAGAACGAGCCGGTTCTAAGAACCACTGAGGGGAACGCGGTTCTAAGAACGAGCCGGTTCTAAGAACTACTGAGGAGGACGCGGTTCTAAGAACGAGCCGGTTCTAAGAACCACTGAGGGAAACGCGGTTCTAAGAACAATTGAGGAGGACGCGGTTCTAAGAACCACTGAGGAGGACGCGGTTCTAAGAACTACTGAGGAGGACGTGGTCCTAAGAACTACTGAGAAGGACGTGGTCCTAAGAACTACTAAGAAGGACGCGGTTCTAAGAACTACTGAGGAGGACGCGGTTTTGAGAACGAGCCGGTTCTAAGAACCATTGAGGAGGACGCGGTTCTTAGAACGAGCCGGTTCTAAGTGCCACTAGGGAGGACGCTGTTCTAAGAACGAGCCGGTTCTAAGAACCACTTAGAAGGACGCGGCTCTAAGAAAAAGCCAGTTCTAGGAACCACTGAGAAGGACGCGGCTCTAAGAAAAAGCCAGTTCTAGGAACCACTGAGAAGGACGCGGTTCTAAGGATGAGTCAGTTCTAAGAACCACATAGGACAACGCGGTTCTAAGAACGAGCCGGTTCTAAGAACTACTGAGAAGGACGCGGTTCTAAGAACAACTGAGGAGAACGCGGTTCTAAGAACCACTGAGAAGGACGGGGTCCTAAGAACTACTGAGAAGGACGCGGTTCTAAGAATTACTGAGGAGGAAACGGTTTTAAGAACGAGCCGGTTCTAAGAACCACCGAGGAGGACGCGGTTCTAAGAACGAGCCGGTTCTAAGAACCACTAAGGGGAACGCGGTTCTAAGAACGAGCCGGTTCTAAGAACAATTGAGGAGGTCGCGGTTTTAAGAACCACTGAGGAGGACGCGGTTCTAAGAACTATTGAGGAGGACGTGGTCCTAAGAACTACTGAAAAGGACGCGGTCCTAAGAACTACTGAGAAGGACGCGGTTCTAAGAATTACTGAGGAGGAAACGGTTTTAAGAACAAGCCGGTTCTAAGAACCACTGAGGAGGACGTGGTTTTAAGAACAAGCCGGTTCTAAGAACCACTGAGGAGGACGCGGTTCTAAGAACGAGCCGGTTCTAAGAACCACTGAGGGAGACGCGGTTCTAAGAACGAGCCGGTTCTAAGAACTACTGAGGAGGACGCGGTTCTAGGAACGAGCCGGTTCTAAGAACAATTGAGGAGGACGCGGTTCTAAGAACGAGCCGGTTCTAAGAACAATTGAGGAGGACGCGGTTCTAAGAACTACTGAGGAGGACGTGGTCCTAAGAACTACTGAAAAGGACGCGGTTCTAAGAACTACTGAGGAGGACGCGGTTCTAAGAACCACTGAGGAGGACGCGGTTCTAAGAACTACTGAGGAGGACGTGGTCCTAAGAACTACTGAAAAGGACGCGGTTCTAAGAACTACTGAGGAGGACGCGGTTTTAAGAACGAGCCGGTTCTAAGAACTACTGAGGAGGACGCGGTTCTAAGAACGAGCCGGTTCTAAGAACCACTGAGGGGAGCGCGGTTCTAAGAACAATTGAGGAGGACGCGGTTCTAAGAACCACTGAGGAGGACGCGGCTCTAAGAACTACTGAGGAGGACGTGGTCCTAAGAACTACTGAGAAGGACGCGGTTCTAAGAACTACTGAGGAAGACGCGGTTTTGAGAACGAGCCGGTTCTAAGAACCACTGAGGAGGACGCGGTTCTTAGAACGAGCCGGTTCTAAGTGCCACTAAGGAGGACGCTGTTCTAAGAACGAGCCGGTTCTAAGAACCACTGAGGAGAACGCGGTTTTTAGAACGAGCCGGTTCTAAGTGCCACTAAGGAGGATGCTGTTCTAAGAACAAGCCGGTTCTAAGAACCACTGAGGAGGACGCGGCTCTAAGAAAAAGCCAGTTCTAGGAACCACTGAGAAGGACGCGGTTCTAAGGATGAGTCAGTTCTAAGAACCACATAGGACAACGCGGTTCTAAGGACGAGCCGGTTCTAAGCACTACTGAGGAGGACGCGGTTCTAAGAACGAGCCGGTTCTAAGAACCACTGAGGAGGACGTGGTTTTAAGAACAAGCCGGTTCTAAGAACCACTGAGGAGGACGCGGTTCTAAGAACGAGCCGGTTCTAAGAACCACTGAGGGAGACGCGGTTCTAAGAACGAGCCGGTTCTAAGAACTACTGAGGAGGACGCGGTTCTAGGAACGAGCCGGTTCTAAGAACAATTGAGGAGGACGCGGTTCTAAGAACGAGCCGGTTCTAAGAACAATTGAGGAGGACGCGGTTCTAAGAACTACTGAGGAGGACGTGGTCCTAAGAACTACTGAAAAGGACGCGGTTCTAAGAACTACTGAGGAGGACGCGGTTCTAAGAACCACTGAGGAGGACGCGGTTCTAAGAACTACTGAGGAGGACGTGGTCCTAAGAACTACTGAAAAGGACGCGGTTCTAAGAACTACTGAGGAGGACGCGGTTTTAAGAACGAGCCGGTTCTAAGAACTACTGAGGAGGACGCGGTTCTAAGAACGAGCCGGTTCTAAGAACCACTGAGGGGAACGCGGTTCTAAGAACAATTGAGGAGGACGCGGTTCTAAGAACCACTGAGGAGGACGCGGCTCTAAGAACTACTGAGGAGGACGTGGTCCTAAGAACTACTGAGAAGGACGCGGTTCTAAGAACTACTGAGGAAGACGCGGTTTTGAGAACGAGCCGGTTCTAAGAACCACTGAGGAGGACGCGGTTCTTAGAACGAGCCGGTTCTAAGAACTACTGAGGAAGACGCGGTTTTGAGAACGAGCCGGTTCTAAGAACCACTGAGGAGGACGCGGTTCTTAGAACGAGCCGGTTCTAAGTGCCACTAAGGAGGACGCTGTTCTAAGAACGAGCCGGTTCTAAGAACCACTGAGGAGAACGCGGTTTTTAGAACAAGCCGGTTCTAAGTGCCACTAAGGAGGATGCTGTTCTAAGAACAAGCCGGTTCTAAGAACCACTGAGGAGGACGCGGCTCTAAGAAAAAGCCAGTTCTAGGAACCACTGAGAAGGACGCGGTTCTAAGGATGAGTCAGTTCTAAGAACCACATAGGACAACGCGGTTCTAAGGACGAGCCGGTTCTAAGCACTACTGAGGAGGACGCGGTTCTAAGAACGAGCCGGTTCTAAGAACCACTGAGGGGGACGCGGTTCTAAGAACGAGCCGGTTCTAAGAACAACTGAGGAGAACGAGGTTCTAAGAACCACTGAGGAGGACGGGGTCCTAAGAACTACTGAGAAGGACGCGGTTCTAAGAATTACTGAGGAGGACACGGTTTTAAGAACGAGCCGGTTCTAAGAACCACTGAGGAGGACCCGGTTCTAAGAACGAGCCGGTTCTAAGAACCACTGAGGGAGACGCGGTTCTAAGAACGAGCCGGTTCTAAGAACTACTGAGGAGGACGCGGTTCTAAGAACGAGCCGGTTCTAAGAACTACTGAGGAGGACGCGGTTCTAAGAACGAGCCGGTTCTAAGAACCGCTAAGGGGAACGCGGTTCTAAGAACGAGCCGGTTCTAAGAACAATTGAGGAGGACGCGGTTTTAAGAACCACTGAGGAGGACGCGGTTCTAAGAACTACTGAGGAGGACGTGGTCCTAAGAACTACTGAGAAGGACGCGGTTCTAAGAACTACTGAGGAGGACGCGGTTTTAAGAACGAGCCGGTTCTAAGAACCACTGAGGAGGACGCGGTTCTAAGAACTACTGAGGAGGACGCGGTTCTTAGAACGAGCCGGTTCTAAGTGCCACTAAGGAGGACGCTGTTCTTAGAACGAGCCGGTTCTAAGAACCACTGAGGAGGACGCGGCTCTAAGAAAAAGCCAGTTCTAGGAACCACTGAGAAGGACGCGGTTCTAAGGATGAGTCAGTTCTAAGAACCACAGAGGACAACGTGGTTCTAAGGACGAGCCGGTTCTAAGAACCAGTGAAGAGAACGTGGTTCCAAGAACGAGCCGGTCCTAAGAACCGGTTCTTGGCGACAACACTAGACCAAGTGATCGACGAAAACAAAATAATTTATAAATATTCATATATTTTTCTTTTCGTAAGGCTCGTGTACGGTTTTTCATGTCATGGCTAACTTTAATCCACTCCGGCATTTACCTTGTCTAAATTGGAAACCATGCAAACCAATTTAAGAGTGGCCGGTCTCGGTCTCGAACCCAGTCCTCCCGAATGCAAGGCAAAGGCTTTTGCCACTAAGCCATCTTGCTCGATAATCGCAGATGTGTAGGGCCAATGGCGCCTGTTTTGAGTTTGCCCTAAGTGGGACCTATTCACAACAACAAAATATTTTGCACTGCCATGTGAATTGCTTTATTTTCCTTGCTACTGCTTGGCCAGAAAGCCATGGAGCCGGAGATGGCAAAAAGCTGTGTCCAACACATGATCTCTTCCGGGAAAGCAGGAATCTTCGCTTTGCCGTGTATCAATGACCACTTTGTCAAGTTAGTTAGATCAACTTTTTTTCCGTCATCAAGATGATACAAATAGTGGATAAATAACTCACAAACGCTAGTATAACTTGATGGAAAACGCTAGTATAACTTGATGGAACTAAGGGAAAGGCACCAGTTCCGGTCTCCGCGGTCAAGCTACTAATGGCGGAATACCCGGAAGCAGTAGCCGCCGCGGCGACTGGGATGTTCCGGAGGGGCTCGTTCCTTGCGGCATGGAAGGCCGCGAAGCTTTTTCTCATACCCAAGGGCCCCGGCTCCTATCGCCCGATCTGCCTACTCGGCGCCCTGGATAAAACATTCGAGTCCATCGTGGATACACGCCTCCGGGACCTTGTGGAGGGGAGCGACCTGCTGTCCGACGCCCAGTACGGATTCCGCAAGGGCTACTCAACCATCGGCGCCATAAAGCGGATTCAGACGCAGGTTGAACTCCTTCACGAGTCCCCGCCTAGAAGACGGGACTTGTTCCTCGCGATTTCACTGAACGTCAAGAACGCTTTTAACAGCCTGCCATGGAAAGTCATTTTAGGGACTCTCCACAGGAAAAAGGTCTCCTTTTATCTTCGGAAGCTTTTATCGAATTATCTACATGACAGGACAATCCAGTCCCACGGGTCCGTTTTTAACATGACTGCAGGGGTGCCGCAGGAATCCATACTTGGCCCCCTGCTATGGATTATAACCTACGACAACGTGTTGCGGCTGAGGGTACTCCCCCCCGGCGTCAACCTCTTTGCCCACGCTGACGACCTTGTCCTAACCGTCCAGGCTCGGACCGCGGACCTGCTGCAGAGCCGTGCGAACAAGGCACTTGGCGACGTCGCCCGCTGAATGCAAGAAGCGGGGCTCGCTCTCGCCCCAGCCAAAAGCGAGGCGATACTCTTGGTGGGTCGAAGAACATGCCCCGACCTTCACCTCCGCCTAGATGGCAAGGAGATCGTACTCGTCAACCACGTAAGATACCTTGGGGTTACCCCTGACAGGGGTCTCCGCGGTACCGAACACGTGCGGCGGGCGACGGAAAAAGCAACGAAGACAGCCAATGACTTCGCACGTCTCATGCCCAACACATATGGTACACGGCAGCTAAGAAAACAAATAACTATGTCCGCGGCCGAGTCGGTTGCCCTGTACGGAGCTCCGGCCTGGCCCACCAACACACTAAAATTCGACGCGAACAGGACTCGCCTGCGTCAGGCCCAGAGGGTCGGAGCTCTCAGGGTAATTTCAGCGTACAAGACGGTCAGCGCCGCGGCGGCCTTCGTCCTTGCCGGAACGATCCCGTGGGATTCAAAGGCAGCCGAGCGCCGCCGCTTATGGGATAACTCAGGCCTCAAAAAATACGAGGAACGTCATCGTACAATCGACCTCTGGCAGGAGGAGTGGGAAGGCCTCGAACAGGGTGCCCCAGGCGTCAGCCTCCGCACCCTGATCCCAAAAATCAGAAGTTGGCTCAACCGGCCGGGGGGGAAAATTACATTCCACACAACCCAAGTCCTCACAGGTCACGGCGACTTCCAGCCGTACCTGTTCAGGATTGGGAAGGTCCCCAGCCCCACGTGCGTCCACTGCGGCGATGGACTCGACGACACTTCAGAGCACACGGTGCTTAGGTGTCCGTCATGGGCGGAGCAGCGCGCAAGCCTAACGGAGTTTTTAAGTAACAACCCAGCTCTTAACCTACACGACCTCACTATGAAAATGACGGAATCAATATCAGGATGGAACAAAGTGACCCAAGCTTTTAAGAACATACTGCAAGAGAAGACAAGGGCCTCCCTTCGAGTCCTCTCACGCCTCCCCGAGGCTCCCGGGGAACACATCCGGCTGGAGCAGTAGACTCGCCCCCCCCCCTGACTGTTTGATGATATGCGCAAGCAGTTCCCAGTCAGCGTGGGGGACCAGGACACAACTGGTTTTTAGTGGGTTGGAGCCCCACACTACCGGCCCACACTTGCAGGGAGCTCCTTTGCTGCGGTGCCCGCGTGTCCAACCGCATTTTCCAGTTAGTCATCTTAAAAAAAAAAAAAACTAAGTATAACTTGATAGTTTAAATCCTCCCAAGAAAATCGTCCATTTATAGTGACGTCTAGACTACTGTTAGCACTATTGCATTTCTACAGGTTTGTTTCTGTAACCAAAAAACCTGGTAGCAAGTATGAAAAGTAGATCGTTCTGGACTAAAAAAGAAACATCCCAGAGAATAAGGCCGAAAAAGCTAAGTATTCAGACGAGTAAACCATATCTTTTAGCCAGTCGGCGGTGTTCGTTCGCTCGCTGATGTTCGTAAATTGCTACGGTTAACTCAGCTCATAACTTTTTCACGCATTATGTTAAGCACTAATATAGGCGAAGTACTATATGAATACCACTTATATGACCTATGCATAAGATTTGCAAGCTTTGCAAACAATTTATCGCGTCTGTAAAAGTACTCCAAACTCCAAAAATCGTCCTCATCTTTCCTCGTCTCTCTGAACTCGTCTTCGCTCGCGATGCTGTATTCGGTGCCGCTTCTTTTTAGCGTGGTGTCATCTATAAATTGTATTGTTTTTAAGAAGATAGTGGCTGTGTTGTTGCTTCCGCTGCCGCTGTTTACCTCAGGTCAAAGGGCGGCCATCAAGGTCTGCCAATGCCAACACTCGTATTAAAAGCACCATGTTATCCTTCGACTTGTTTCTAGCAGTGTATGTTGGAGAGAATTGAAAGAGAAGAAGAAGAAGAAGAAGAAGAAGAAGAAAAAAAAAGAATACTTAGCGCACCAGAGATATGAATGTGCATTTCATTCACTATTAGCGTTTATTGTTTTTGATGTCTTTAGGGGTGCTGAGGACCACACGTACGGATTAATTGATTGATATGAGATTTCACGTACTGTCACGACGCGTTGCCGCACGGTACGCGCAAGCCGTATTAACAGCTCAAGTAGGAGAAGAGAAAAACAATGACAGGGAGATATCAAGTACAATATACATCTAGAATCGCGCTCGAGTGGATTACAATGTAATTGAGCGCCACCATGGCGGATGCCAGCGATATACCCATCGACAGAGAGTTGCGGAGATGTTAAGTCATATCTTTCTTGTCCTGGTTTCTCTACACTTCTCAATACTAGTGGTTTGTTTCTGTGCACCAATTAAGAGCCACCCTCAAGGTAAGTGGGTTAGCCAGTACTGTTAATACATCTAGCGCTTTAGCCGCGAACCTACCGCGCCATAACTACGGGCTAACGCTTCCCGGACACGCGCTTCAATCCGTTCAAAGTGGGTAACATTTTGCATTGTTTGGCCACGTGCTATGCGTAAGTGTTCACCTTTTATCTTTTCACGTTTCTTTTTTCCTAATTTGTTTCTCTATGCGTGTATCTTCTCTCTCTCTCACTCGCTTCTAGCTCACTTTAACTTTCTCTTTCTCTCGATATGGTATATATATATATATATATATATATATATATATCGCCCTCCCTTGGCTTTTCCCTTTCATGTAAGTGTCCCTTATGGCTTTCCTGTCGCGTCCGTCATGAAGGTTCCACCTCCATTTCATTACAGGCTTCGCATCCCATTGCTCTCATTCTCTCCTATTTGCCCGTTTCGAGGAAATCTATTCGGCGCGCCAATTGGACGATGCCCGAACGATTTGCTATGTCACCGCCATCCGTCTAATAATAACGGTAGCAAAAACAACGGCGAGCGACGCACTCAGCAACAGAACAAGCCAAGTCATCAAGAAGTCGTTCGTTCTAACAGAGTTCTATCAACATTGACCCCATAAAACTACGCAGGACTCTTGGTGCGGCTGTATTAAGTAAGCTACGCTGCGTAGAGAGTTTTGTTTATGTTCTACTATAGATTAACCTTAACATAAGGTGATATATAGAATACATCTAGATGCAAAGACTTGTGTCTTTATTTGAAAAGCGCCACTTTTCTTTAACTAATGACTATGTACTTCCGACGGGCTGTTAGGACAACAGTAGTCTGCCTACCGCTTCCTTCGTGTACGTCCCCCAGTCACTTAAGTGGCAAAATTGCCCATTAGATTTTAACTCCTAATAGTTCTGGACTCGTCGGCATTAGGCGGCAGTGGAGTGTATCTTTCATTCCGTTCTATCAGTGCTTATTTACGTAAAATATTTCTCTGTTCGTTCGTAATTCAGTTGTAATCGTTAAGGCTTCGACCTTCTAACCAATGGTTATGTGTGATCGTTCTGTCATTGATTGATTTGATCTCGTCGGTTGTGTGCGTGATCGATAACCTGAATAATAATAACCTGGTGAATAATTCAGGGTAACGTTCAGGATGAGCGGAGACGACGATGCCTGCGACAAGCAGGGCAGCCACGAATTCTCTATGGACTCCATTGAAGTGCCCAGTAAAACTGTGGCCGACATTTACGTTCCTGTCTTGTTCAACGACAAGTTTGTTGCGGATGCTGTCCGGTACGTGAAGGCGGCGGATCGCCTCCCGTCGAAGTGTCAGTGCAACGTATCAGCTCGACATACAGCTCTAGCAATCAGTGTTTAATAGCGAAACAGCTATGGTTATAAGCAAAGGAAACATAAACAACGCCTAGCCATTCCACCTCTGAGCATCCTACTGTTTTTCTTTTGTTTCAAGGAGTGAAAAAACTTTGCATTACGATGATGATGACGGCGATGGTTAACGCTATCGTAGCAATGCTTGCCCATAGACGCTGGTTGTACCGAGCAACTTCTTTTAGCAAACTGAACTGAACTAAAAAGTTCAATTTGCTAAAAGAAGGGCATTTGATCGTGATTTGAGTAGCGTCGTCAATGATTGAAATCAACCGTTTAAAGTAGCCAGCTCTCGATTTTATTTATAACTATATGCGTATTTCATTTTAACGACGATATATATATATATATATATATATTATATATATATATATATATATATATATATATATATATATATATATATATATATATATATATATATATATATATATATTATATATATATATATATATATATAGGAATCAACAAATTTGGCGTGTGGTACGATGTTCGTGACGTTATTTTTAAGTACAAGTTTTATTTGTGACCTACTGTATAGCGTACGCCAGCTACTAAATCAATACTACAGAAAATGTGACCATGCAAAACCCGTGGCTGGTGTGGAAATCGTCTGTATTTAAATAACTTTGTAAATGAGACGCGCCATGTGCTAAGCCGATACACTCCCGATCCGACACAGGTGCATAGGCTATGTTTTAACTACAAAACAGCTTTCTGTTGATAACTATCATTGTTTTTTTAACAGCCTGGTATTGTCAATTATTATGTTAACGTTTGCTGTCTTTGTGTTAATCCAGTACACGTCTAAGAGTTAACTGTAATCAAAAACAGTACATCGAGCAAAACTCCACAAGTTCTGTCAGAATAGCCTTCATCGCGGGATATGCATTTGCGGACAAGCCTGATTTCAAAGCAGGCATCGTAGTTTGCTCTAAATATTGTTTTTATATGCCTCTAACGCGCTTCAGGTTTCGGCCATGGGACGATAATCTTGTGGTCGCTACGTACCCGAAGTGCGGCACAACATGGATGCAATGTATCGTCTGCAATCTACTCTATCGTGGTAAGCTGTAATTAACTTCATATATATATATATATAATTAAGAAAATCTTTAAAAAATATTATTTCACGGTTGGAGACTGCTACTTTGAGCCAGCCACCTTCTTAGCACGGTCGATTCTCGTACAAAGTGTGTAAGCCCCCCTGCTAAAGGTTGTGTGAATATATATACAATCGTATTTATTTTATCGGAGACAAGTGGTGGAAAAATAGCAACATGGAACTTAAGTGACACGATTTCTACTAGATATCAAAATGTACCGTTATTTAATGATAACGGTTACACAGGTGCACAAATTTACATCAGCTTAATAACTGAAGTTCATCTATGTAGTCTTTGTTGTGAATCTGAGTGTCAATGTTCTTGTACTGACCTTTCACAGCAGTTCTGAATGTGATATTATTATACAAATGTATGTATGCCAATGTTTTGCTATTACGTATAAACTTAAGTTGAATTCTAACACTTTAAGATGATAGGAGAGGGGATTTTTTTTATTATCGCGAATAAATAATCTAAGTATCCTATGCTAGTTTGTAGATGTGCGGGTAGTTGTTTAAATTTTAAATGACATTGGGATAACTGAGATGCACAGTTCTAACTCGCTTCTCGCATTGTCATATCGTGCAGACACGTTTGCTGAAGACGGCCGGATGTCATCATTTTTCCAGCTGTGCCCGTATATCGAGTCATTTGGTACTGAAAGCCTGAAGCCGGACAGCTTCTACAAGATCCACTTGCCCTTTAACGCGGAAACATTCAACCCTAAAACAAAATACATTGTCGTGCTCAGGAATCCTCGAGACGTCTGTGTCTCATACTACCACTTCTACACAAACATGTATCCAGGAGTTCCCGGTAAGCTTGCGGAACACACAATATATATATATATATATATATATATATATATATATATATATATATATATATATATGCAACACAATCTTACAATTTAGTGTAACACTCTTCCGGTCAGCTTGCGTTGTTTAAAAGTCTTAAACAACTTGAAGGAAAATTTAAAATCACACCTATTACCCCGTCAATGGTGGGAACACTAGTCTTACTAATTTGAGTCTCGCATATAGGAAAACAAAAGTAATTTCATTCCGGATGCAACTTTTTGCCAACAAAATGGTAACTGTAGTAGGTTTAAATTACTATCTACGACTCGTTGCAATATTTGTAAACATATGAAATAGCATACCGTTATAATTGTCTATATAATAAATGATAAATTACCTTGTTTAAAAAAATATATACAGGGTCTTTAAAATTCAATTCAAACATTTATTCACCTTTGCCAGGTAGTATAAACACAATATATATATCTTGTGTCTTTAAAATTCGCCCAGCAAACGTTGAGATCTTGTTCAACTCGGCGAAAAGGTCATTTATCTAATGGAATGACAGGCGGTGTACTTTTGGAGTGAGAGCAAACTTACAAAAAACAGTTGTTTTGAGGTTTATATCTTAACATAACTTCACTAAATATTGGGTTGCGAGAGTCCCAGTCAACTTAACGACAAATGAATCATACCTGTGTGTTTTGGAGTTTGCATTTGCTGAATTGCATTCTACATTAGCTAAGAGCAGAACAAATGTTGTTTTGAAGATAATTTTTAAGAAATAAAACACTTAGCAAATTTTAAACTTTCGCTTTCAGGCTCGATTACTCATTTCTTAGAAGACATTTCGGTCCTGGTTCCATTGGAAAAAGTATCTTTTTGCAGAGTTGTACTAGACCCCAAAGTTTGTAGGGCACATTTTGGAAGTTCTTGTAGATATATATATATATATATATATATATATATATATATATATATATATATGTATATATGTGTATATATATATATGTATATGTGTATATATATATACATATATATATATATATATATATATATATATATATATATATATATATATATGTGTATATATATATCTACAAGAACTTCCAAAATGTGCCCTACAAACTTTGGGGTCTAGTACAACTCTGCAAAAAGATACTTTTTCCAATGGAACCAGGACCGAAATGTCTTCTAACAAATGAGTAATCGAGCCTGAAAACGAAAGTATAAAATTTGCTAAGTGTTTTATTTCTTCAAATCACATTCGTGTAAGCCTCCTCCGTAAGCTATTAAGCCCTCTTGAAAAAATGTATAACCGCACGCCTTGTGTTAGATGTAGTGGGACCGATGAGGGCAACATGTCATAAGAACGTTGAACACTTGAGGACAATTCGCTTACGTGGTTGCTGCAGGGCTGCCGAAGGGCTTCAACTGGTTTCCGAAGTTTGTCGAGATGTTCGTGTCAGGCCGCTGTTGGTATGGCGATTACTTCCAGCACGTTCGAGGTTGGCTAGAAGACCCCTGCGGTCCAGACGGCCAGAAGCCGGACAACATTCTCTACGTTGTTTACGAGAAGATGAAACTCGATCCACAGGGCGAGCTGGTTCGCGTTGCCAACTTCATTGGCGGTTCGGCCGCTGAGCTCATCAAAGACAAAGCGGTAGGGTATACAAGAGATGAAGGATATGAGAGAAAGAGATGGTGCGTCATGAGAATGGTTTGTGAATATTTAGCTAATGGCCGACCCTAGTCCATCGGAATTTTCGTTTTGCACACGGCAGAAGCGGCAATCATCACGGCGACTGGCCTGGTTGATGTTGTTGTTGTTGTTGTTGCTGTTGTTGATGTTGTTGTTGTTGTTGTTGCTGTTGTTGCTGTTGTTTTGTTGTTGCTGTTGTTGTCTGTGTTATGGTTATTTTTGCTGTTGTTGTAGGCAGCGGCTTTCATTGACGAGAGTTCAACCCTTGATATATGTTGAAGGGTAACAACAGCAGCGATTTCATTCATCAATGAATGGTTAACGATTGTGTCTGCTTATGCTGCTCTAAGGGTACCTGATATAAAAAGACACCTTTAGACCCAAATTACTCATTTATTGTGGATATCATGTCACTGTTGCTCTGTTATCTATTGCGGGAGAGAGATCGATTGAAGTGTCTAAAAGGATAATAGTCGCGCGGAACCAGATCTGGACAATACGAGGGATGTTCGACAATTTAGAATATTAGGTTTCGCAATTTGGCCAAACCCACAAGAGACTTGTGGGCGGGAGCTTTTCCGTACAGTGAAACAGTACAGTCTTCTTCTGCACCCCGGGGCCATAGCGCTACAATACGCTCCTTCAATTGGGTGAAGAGTGTTGCGTAGTTATCTCCAATGATTTCTCCTCCTGGAGAAACGTAGCCCAGCTTGAGAGTCGATTCTCCAAGTACTTGTAGAGGATAGGTCTAAAGCAGTGCGTATATTTTTGGAATTTCGTTGGTAGAAACGAGGTGACCTGTGTCCCCGCCGGATTCGTACTAATATCTCATCATATTCACCCCTGAACTGTATATTACGCGGTGAGCTGTGTTGGAAGCCTTGACGGTCTCTCTGCACTACACGTACCAGTGGGATGGGTTTAGAACGAAATGTGGAAACTATGCTATATAACCTAATCGGCTCACTCAATTTGTTGCATAATAAGTTGTTGATTCATTTTTTATTTGTACACTCTGATGCATTCCTCCCTCCATGACGGTGACAAGGTAATCGAAGACATCTTGAATCGTACCACGGTTGAGTCAATGAAGACTAAAGTTAACACAGCAGTCGCAGACGCCGTTCGAAACAAGTTCAAGGTCGACGGTTACGTGCCAGATCAGATTGAGTTGGTGCGCAAAGGACAGGTGCGTATCAACACAGTTCGATTAATCTACAACTCTTTGGGGACTTTGACCACATACCCAGTCCATTCAGCATTGAATCCGGATTACGATTAGTCTATAGCGTCAAGATGTGATGCATGCAAACAGATTAATCCGATTTGCAGGCTATTATTTTTTCTGATGCGCTGAGCTCGCTGTGGAGTCAATACTAGTATATCTAAACTGATTGCGCGGTAAATATAAGTAGGAACTATCTTAATACACAATAGCCATACATACAATTTATGCAGGACCAGCGCAGTAAAACTTAACCGAGATTGACAACGTGTCGTTCGAATCTAGGTCGGAGATTGGAAGAATTACTTCACTCCCGAGCTTTCAGCCTTGTTCGACGCGTGGATTCAGGCAAATCCCGACAACGAGAAGATCATGAAACTGTTTGACCTATAAAGGAGATTTTGTTCAAAGTTCAGAAATGCAACTAAGAGAGAGAGAGAGCCTAATCTGCGTTAGATGATCGCTTGGGCTTGGCGTCGAATGCTCCATAGCGATTCTTTAGATTTTGTGGCGCCAAGATTCTTCAACACAATACCTTATCTTCAAGCTTTCGGAGGCGTTCCAATTCGAACTGGTGACTACGTTGGCTGGGCAAGGCCTCTTCGCAGAAAGTTATCATAACTTACCCAATGAGAATGTATGCACAATAAATAAGAACCATCGTACAAGATCAGTCTACGTTTTGTTGAGTTATTACATATCTTGTATCTGCATCAGGACAGTCAAAGTTTGCAGACACGAGTCTTTTCTGCAAAATGCCTTTAATTATTACAATTATTGAAAACGTGTAATTGTGGAAATTTTAAGCTCAATGTTTGTATATATACATATGTATGTATTACTTGGCTACTAAAAACAGTATGCACACTTTTAGATATACCTAGACAAACATATAATTGATGCACATTGTAGCAATTTATCAAGCAATTAATTAGAACAATTTACCGATCTTATTCTCAGTGTCGAACCTGAAAGAGCTAATTACCCGTATAAAACCTGGAATCCGCATTCAGAGACGTCAAGTATATAAAAATTGATTACAGGTCAGACATATGAACTCGAAAGTGCACTTTTTTGCCTACGTATCTCTAATTTTTCTTTTAACCATATATGTGATTTAGGAGAAACTATATGTTATATGTAGTATGGCCTCGTTATCGGAAGTACTCAACAAAACGTCGTGTGCTAAAGCGCTAACTGCTAGCAAGCTGTAGCACGTGGTGCCTACCATTTGCCTTTTTATTATGTCAATTTGTCTTTCCTTACAGTTGTACTTTAATCATCTTTGGCGTAATTTAGTTGTGCCGGATTGTGCCTCTAGTATGTTTATTTAGATGTATTATTTCATCAATAGCAGGCCTTATGGTGCTATTATTGTAACTGACATATTTGCTACACAAAGTGCTCCTCCGGCCTAGCTTAGATATATCTTGAAGCAGCACACCATTACCTCCCGCCGCTCCCTCCTGCACATTTTGAGGGACATTTAGGTTAGTATGAAGTAAACCAGGACTGCAGTACAGGGCCCCCTCTGTTCTGTTTATGTATTAAGGTCGTAGTAGTTCGCTGAGCAGCACGTTAAGCTTCTGGTGGCTTGGCGACTTCTTTTTTAAAGTCTCCGCACCATAATTGAAGACACCAAATGGGTCCCTGACATTGGCTGTTTGAGAGCTCGAAATACCGCCGGTCGGTTCCTTCCTCTGAAAATTAGGTTCTCTTTCTCGGCTTCAAAGTTCACTAACTTTCTTCGAGTGGCTGACTTGTCTGATCGAGCCGATTCTTTCAAATATCTCAACAGAATGACCCCGTTCACTTTTCAGTTTCAGTTCAACTTATCCGACTTGCCTTCAGGCATTTGAAGCCTGACGGAGGTCGGCCTGACATCGTACTTTCCCAACGTAGGTGAACCACTTTGCATGACAAGGTGCAACGTGGTTTCCCGACGTTACCAAGAAAGACACCACGTCGAGACACTACGGTTTATCGTGTAATAGTGATGTTACTTTAGACATGCCGTTATCAATACTACCTTCAGCACAGCCCTTAGATGATATGATCTCTAGTGCATCTTAGAGTTGCCATACATACTTTAGCAGGTGTATTTGTTTTTGCATTAAAAAAACACATCTATATATATATATATATATATATATATATATATATATATACAGTCACTAAAAAAAATATAGGGCCACCCATGTTTGCCACATTTCACGCATTTATTATAACCGATTGTGTAAAGATCATAATGATACATGCTCACAGAGTAACAGCGGATACTTTTATCGACATTTGGGGTATCGGGTTACCTTAAAACACAAGATTTCGACATTTGGCACAGCTACGCTGCGAAAAAATTATAAAGTCACCACCAAGATGCATGTCTTAGCGAGTGAATTGAGTGGAATAACAACGTTTGGGCTCATTTCACGGCACCTAACAACTATACTAAATATTTAGTGAACTTCCCATTACGTCGGATAACTTCAAAAATGCGGTTTGGTATAGTGTTGAACAAATTTTGGATGACGTCCTGCGAGAGCTCGTCTCAAGCCTTCACAATTGCTTTTTTTAGTTCTACCTGGTTCGAAAATTGTTTTTCGTCGGTGTAAACCTTTCGGGCGAGCCAGCCCCATGCATTCTCGATAATATTAAGATCAGGTGAGACTGCAGGCCAGCGTAGGACCTCAATGTGGCGTTGTTCGAACCAGTTTTCGATCCACTTAGCAGTGTGAATCGGGGCATTATCGTGTTGAAAAACAAAGTCGGGTCCTCCCATCAGCTCAAAATGTGTGGATTGCTTTTCTAGTAGATCCCTATAGCGCGTCGAATTAACACAACCGTCTAAAAACACAATCGGCGACCTTGTATAATACCCGACAGCGGCCCAGATCATCATCGAACCGCCACCTGAGTGCCATTTTGACAAAAATCGTTCTTCCTTGCGCACATCGTGGAAATAATAGTTAAATCCATCCGGTCCATCACAATTGAACTTTTTTTCATCCGAAAAGAGCACTCGGAGCCATTCAGTGGTCCATTACATCGTAACATGGGCAAAGTCGAGACGAGCTTTCTGATGCTCAGCGGTCAATCGTGGTTTTCTCTTAAGTTTTTTTCTCGTGAGCCAAAGTGTCTTCCCGAGGAGGTTTTGCACATTTCGCACGTTCGTTTGCACACCGGCCGCCGCCGCAATTGCCTTTGCCGAGAGCGCAGAGTTCGAGGCTATATTCAAAATTGCGCGCTTGTTTCGTTCCGAAATGGCATTTGGACGCCCCGGACTCTTTTTTACGCCGTATTTTTCACCCAAATTCACGAAGTTGTTCACTACTTGGCGAGAACGCCCCAATCGACGGGAAATTTCCCGATTAGAGAGGCCGACATCCTTATAAGCCTTGATTTGGGTCTTTTCGTCACTCGTGAGACGCCGACCCAAACCCATCGTTTCAGCACAGAAAAAGCACAGGTGGGAGGTCTGCTTTCGTTTCCGTCGAGCCGTGAAATGAGCCCAAACGTTGTTATTCCACTCAATTCACTCGCTAAGACATGCATCTTGGTGGTGACTTTATAATTTTTTCGCAGCGTAGCTGTGCCAAATGTCGAAATCTCGTGTTTTAAGGTAACCCGATACTCCAAATGTCGATAAAAGTATCCGCTGTTATTCTGTGAGCATGTATCATTATGAGCTTTACACAATCGGTTATAATAAATGCGTGAAATGTGGCAAACATGGGTGGCACTATATTTTTTTCAGTGACTGTATATATATATATATATATGTGGTCATAATGTGTACTTTGTAAGATACAATCATTTTAAGCTTCCGGGGCACAACAGAGAATGAGAAGATTCACTAACAGCTCCAAGAGAAATATTCGCGTATCGCCCCGCTCACTCCACGCTTATGCAGCTTCTCAACCCCTAAAGTAACTGGTGTCTCCTGGTAAATTCGATTGTGTGTACATTGATTTTAAATGTGCCGTTGAAAGCACTACAGACTTATGACTTCTTAAACTTATGAGGCAATACGGAGTTGGTAGTCGTATAGTTAGTTGTTTGGATTATGGTCTTTCTGTCGAGTAGACTTTTTAGAGTCAGGATTAATAATTGCCCACCATCAACGGCAGATGTCACATCTGGTTGCCCCCAGGGTATCAAAATTGGCCCATGAATACTGTACACTGACTCTATGAAACACATAGTACCTCACCATGTGCAGATAAAGATATATGCTGACGATGTAAAAATGTTTAAACTAGTAGATAACGTAAATAAGATCGTCTCTTTCTAAGAAAGGCTGGACAAAACTTACCGATTGGTGCAAGGGACGTGATCTTAACTTGTCAGTGGATGAGTGTGCGGTCCTGTACTTTGGCCACAACAATGTTGCACCTATATATACTTTGAGCACTAGGGAATTAACTGCTCAAATCTCTATAAAAAAAAACTGAACTATGCTCCTCCCATTATAAAAGTAGCAACGTCGGCTTCAAGGAAGATGAGCTCTGCGTACCTTGTGATCAAACAACCCTCTTTTTTTAATGTAAAACTATATGAACAATATGTTCTCCGGATCTTGTTATATTCCCCACCTGCGTGGAATGTGGGTTTCGTAATGAACGGATACTGGCCGGTATTCATAAAAACTTTGTTAAACATGTTGCATATCGCTGTAACATTAGCTAAAACGATGTTAAATTTAGCACTATCGTTAAATTGTTAAATAGAATTGGCGTACGCACATTTACTCGCATACGCATCGTTGCATATGCGAGTGCCAAAAACTCATCTCACTGGCCTGAGCAAACAGTGAGATGAGTTTTTGAGTTCAAAACTACGAGCACTTGCTCGAGAACCAATATTCTAAAAAGGTTGCCAGGAAAGCGATTGTTAACATAATGTTTGCATGGCGCATAGTACGTAAGCTCAACCATGTACAATCAGATATCTATATTGTCTGAATGCTATCTTGCAATAACTTCCTGCAATACCTTCTTCCGTGATCTCAATAAAGCCCTCTGCAAAAGGGTATATATATTTTTTAAGTGTTCCGTAAGGCCAATGCCCCGATCCACTATTTTATGTTAAGGATGAAGTCCCTAACACAAGCCCCGGGAGATCCGTTCTCGATGGAACACCGCAAAGTCTACCACTTGTCCTCGGACCCCACTGAATTCACTGTGCTCACAAGAACGTTGCTTCCGAGGCTTTTAGTTTACGTTTAGACTTCTAATCTGTTCCTATCAGCTTAATGTCCGACCGTTCACTCTAAAAGATCCTAAATTAATTTAAGATTTAAAAAAGAAAACATGCAGATTTTTAGAAAAATATCGAATTGTGTGTGCTTTTCCACGCGTTTTTCTAAATCTTCTGGCACGTGTATGACTTTATTTACGTACCACACGATAGCATAAATATAGTGAACCGAGTTTCCAAGTTTGTCTCTCATCTGTTTGTAGGTGCCTTAAGTAAGAGTAAATTGTGGCGCTATATCTTTGCTCATCTTATTCGCACATTCGTGCGCGTGACCACCTGTGTCATATCGGTATGCTAACATCTAAGAGAACGCTTGCAAAAATAATTGTATCAATTGTAACAAACGTTTACAATGTCAGAGAAGTTGTGTAGTAACAGCCAATACGAAAGGCTGTGGCATAATAGGTTCAATGTCTGATTTAGTGCTTGTAGGCCACCACGCATCAGTGAAGGCATCGTGCTAAGGACGACAGGACTTGGCGTCATGCTGAGGACGACAGGACTTGGCGTCATGCTGGGGACGACAGGACGTTGTAACTGGCGTCCTGATGACTCCTGTTTTCGACATCAAAGTAGCATTGCGGCAGTTTTGCCTCCGTCGACGACGTACGAAGCTCCGTTAACCATCGAGGCGGCATCTGAGGTCAGAAAAGCTATGACTTCGGCGATCTCGGACGGGTCCGCTAGACGGCCCAGCGAATTCACAGGAGAGGTACGCGGCTTTGACATCATCTGAAAAGTCGATATCGGTTGGCGCCACCAGAGTACGCAAGCAAAGTAAGGTGAGAAAGAGATAAGGAAAGTGGGAAATAAAGCTGAGTTAGTTATGCTCAAGTTCTCCCTATCTTCAGTGGACGTTTTCGCATCCACCTTCTGTACTGTACTGTGTCCATAATCAATCTGCATGGCCAAATATTTATTTATCTTAGATTATTTCAATATATGAACAGTAGTGTACTCTTGTCAAACTACCTATTAAGCCAAGGAAGCAGGCGTCTCAAATGTAACCTCTGATAGACTGATCCGTATATTTTTATTAGCCTTGACAGTCTTCGAATGGACAACGACAATATTGCAACATGAATTCGTCGCCACATAATCTATATCTAATGTATTACTATCATTAGTTGTCATCTTCAGATTGCATTTATATGCAGCAGACTTTATCTATGGTTTGAAGTCAATACTTGTCCACGAAGGAATACTGGCATCTGTAAAAATATAAATATGAAGCGTTTCTGTGACTTGATCATAGAGGTAGCTTTAAATGCCATCTATTTCAGTCATCCTCTTCCAACATTCTATACGAATAATATATATGCAGACAATTATGACAAATATATTCAGAATGCTTGACAACAAAGCTGTATTACCTTTTCGATGAATTTCTGACCCTCTTCGGTCCTGAGAATTTCTGTGTGAGTTCCTCCTGGACTGCAATGAGTAGCAGACATAAACGATTTTGAAATACTTAACTTTGTTTTGAAGATATGTTGTCGGTTTAAACCCGTAGATAACATTTGAACTTTCTCGTGAACAGAGGGCAGATATTTTTTGTTATGATAGCCACAATATATATATATATATATATATATATATATATATCGAGGCATACGACTCACCAATTCATTATGCGTACTATATATATTAAGATATGTATCGCACACCAGTACTCACTGAACTCTGTATGGCAGACGTCGCACATCCCTGACAATGCGTGGATACATGCTCTATGTATGGACAGATGTTTGACAATTCACTTGTTTGCATACATATTCAGTATAAGTAGCTAACTAACAATATAATAACAACTAACGACGAACTAGACGCCTGTAGGGAGTGTTTCGGGAGGGCTAACGTCCAGTCATAGACATAGAAAAAGGCATTGCACTCACTTGACACTGTTGACGCGAATTCCCCTAGGGCCGAGATCCGCGGACAGGCTCCGCATCAGGTTGCTCATAGCAGCCTTCGCCGTCGAATAGGCAACAACGGACGCTTCGCCCATTATTCCGGCAATCGAGGACACCATCACGATGTTACCCTTGTGCTGCTCCAGCTGGCTCAGAGCCCGCTTGCACAGGTCGAACGGGGCCACAACGTGCACCTCCAGCATCGCCCGAAGATCTTTTACTTCGGTTTCTTCCAGACCTCCGGCTGACATCCAGCCGGCGTTGTTAACGAGAGCGTCGAGCCGTCCGAAGTGTTCGATTGTGCCAGATATGAGCTTCTCTCTGGTCGCCTCATCCTCAATGTTGCCCAAGACGCCAAAGGGCTGAAATCGACATACCGACCAACTTATATATATATATATATATATATAAACCTTAGTTTGGCATGCATTGGAACCGTACACACATGAGAGACGCCAGAGGATCTACGTTAAGAAACTTTTTTTGTATATAAAAGGTTTGAAAACGTTAATGCACTATCGTACTAGCCTCCAACAGCACTTAGTGTGGAACCTTCACCTACTAAAAACATCAATCCTCCCCACCCTCCAGAATTCGGAAATATACTTCGAGATCGTGGAAGGGGAGCTCCACCGACTCTCCTGGATCTCGTCGTGGCCTCAGCTCAGGATTCCGCCGTTTTACGGAGGGCAGGGTTGCTATAGCCCCTTGGGGGACATCCTAATCTGAACCACTAAAAAAAACACGCTAAGAAACTAAAATGCCCCTCTTCTTGATCCACGTCTTACCGATTGCTTTCCCCAGTACACTTCTTCGAATGTAAAGCAATCGGTAAACAGAGTTTGTAAATTACCTTATTCCACAAAGCCCCCATAAAAATAAAAGACTTTTGTAGTCTCTAGGCTTTAATTAACTAAGGCAACTATTCAACAGGAACAACCTCGAAATCCGCAACTCAATGCTGCAACTAACACAACCCACTTTGCTATTCTGCCGCTCTGCTGAAAAACATTTTTGATTATACAGTCGGTCACATATACACAGCTCATGTGTCGAGTAAAGGAGAAATTTCTAAAATTGTGACACTAGTGTTGTTGCCCGATATAGAAGCACAAAATGTGCCATTGCGAGACAACCAGCATGCCCCAATGGAAACATATTTGCTTCAATGACCACTATAATTCCTTATGTTGCTCTAGAAATCTATTCCGGTTATATATAGCCAATGAGTCGTCCGAGTTGCCCCAATACGACTGTCGACAATGTCGACTCATACTACCTTGAATCCGGAGAGCTTTTCAACATCGGCCGCAAGCTCGTCAAGCTGCTCTTTTCTCCGTCCATGGATGGTCAACTTGGCCCCGCGAGACGCCATCAGAAGCGCCGCAGCTTTGCCGATTCCAGCTGTGGAGCCTTTAACGAAACAAAAGTACTATAAATAGTAATCATGGTATAGATAACTGAAATGACTGAATGAACTGACTAGTACTACGATGTGTGAAACACGGATGTTCCGTAGGGAGCGTGTGTTTGAAAATAATAAAATGAAAGACTGGTTTTCACTTGATTTATCCGGCGTACACGTTCATAAGGAGACAATTGTTGCCTCTTGCATATAAGCAAATAAACTGAAATGATTGATCAGAAGAAGGCCTGTACCCGATGCTTGTGAGAACAGACAGCGATGCCACAAGAGCTGGCCACATATGAAGATAGGTCGTAACACTTGTTGCAGTTACTATCGACGCCAAGGTTGGTGCCGTACTTATGACAAATAAGGCTCGAATCTGTGGTATGTAATAGCCAGTAAGTATATTCTTTCTGCAGAAAAATAACGTCAACACTTGCTTGCTCTGCAGAAGACTGACTTGTTTATTTGAAATGTATGATTAGACTACACAACTAATTGTTGTACATATGTATGATTTCGGAATACAAATCGGAGAGCTACTAGATATGCTTATTACCGGTAATTATATATATATATATATATATATATGACCAAAAACTGTAGCTTTACTGACGTTTTTGTTTGCTAGTTTCCGATTCATCATCTGGGAAAACGGCTTTCTTCTATTTTCCTCTCTTTAGTCTCTCTCTATCTATCCCCCCCCCCGCAAAAAATCCGTGGGGTACATGCTGAGTTCGACCCAGGCATGGAAATTGGGAGAGAAAGTAGCACAGGCGGTGCTAGAAACAAAGCATAGAGGCATAATCTTTTTGAGGCAGACGCGGCTGAAAAACGCAAACGGGTTTGCAAGGGCTGGGACAAAGTGCGCCTGACAGGTGGGGGAATCCGTATGTAACCCCGACCAACTGATCCGATAAAAAAAGATATATATATATATACAAACATAGTTTATTAACACCACAACATCATATCGACGCTTAAGATAAATTTATACAGATTTCTCGCAGCTTACCTGTGACTATGATGACTTTTCCAAGAAGGTTAATTTTACAGAAACCTCGCTCCATTGTTAGTGTTGGCTCTTTCTGCGTGTCTGCCCTTTGAGTTCAGTCTTCTGCAAGTCGCCAATTATTATAACATATATATATATATATATATATATATATATATATATATATATATAAATATATATATATATATATATATATATATATATATATATATATATATATATATCATTATTTAGTTAATACAATTGTGAGGTATGAACGTTTAAATCATGTTTGTCCTGCTCTGTTCGCTTTCTGTCAGTCATAAATATATATATATAAATGCTGCCGCTCTAAGCCTCTCCCTGATATAGAAGGGTGAAATGTGTTAAAATAGAAATCTATCATATATAAATATATTTTATTTTTTGTCTCGGCGACCCTGGCGTTAGGAATTGCTGGCTCGTTTCCTGCGCATCACACATTTTGTAGCAATATTTTAAGACAAGTTTGGGTTACTCTTATATATATATATATATATATATATAAAAACGTAACAGGGTCAAACCTCTCAAAACACCATTCCGGTTTATTTAGTAGCATATTTTTCACATAGACACAGAATAGACATACAACCCTGTTGCTTAGTGTCGTGCTTAAAAAACATCTACAGCCAATGCCATTAATAAACCACAGGCGCGGCAGCTGTGTCAATCGTGATAACATCACCAAGCCTTGCTGGTAGATGTTAATGTGTTTTCTTAGCCGCCGAGATCTTACTTGCATCTCAATTTGCCCTGGGGTTTGGACAGCGTTTTTCGCATATTTCTGTCGAATTAAAATAGTAGCGCTTGTATTGGCGGCAGCGGCCGCAAAGTACTGGGGGGACAATACTTCAAAACAAATTCGGCCATAACATCACTGTGCGAGGAACAACATGAATTAAACTCTAAGCAAATATATATATATATATATATACACGACCTGTCTCCGCAAACACGCCTGCGTGGGTGAATTAGGAAAACTTAGTAAGCAAGGTGCCCTCTGGGCGTTTGGCAGGGCGCTTAGCCAGGCGTCAGCCCGTTCGCTGGAGACCACCCTGAGGCTAGCCGTGCCAGTATTCGTGGCAAAATTCGTTACGCCAGGTTTGATACAGGAGACAGGCCCATTTTGTCTGGCCTGTTCGGTCTAAGGTTAGGTCGTAGGAGGGCTTTGCGGTCCGGATGCAGATCCGTTGTCGTCTTCGTTCATTATAACGCTAAATATTTGAGCTTTTGTAGAGCTTGAGGACGGGCTGTGACCAGGTCCAGATTAATTAGGCCAAAGGCGTCAGGCGTCGACAGTTCGCCTTGCGGACATTTTTGGGTGGAGCTTGTGTTCCGGCGGAAAGCCCTCCTGTCCAGGCCCTGTTGTCTTGGGCGTGTCCTGCGCCGTACGGCGAATCTACTCAATCTCCGCGTTGGGGGTGTTGAACAATTCGGGAGTAGGATCTGAGGTGTAGAATCACGCTCCATCAACGATATACGTCTTACGACGGAAACGTTTGCCAACGCTGAGCGATGGGCTTGGTTTCGAAGTGCTCCGAAGGTGGGCGTCTCGAGGTGCTCAACAACAACGGTGGAGGGCTGTTAGACTGAACCTGTTGGAACGCCCTAGCCTCCATGAAGGAACGGCTTTATTCTCAAAAATAAAATATTCGAGCATAGGCGATGCAACTACTGCGTTCGAGCAGGCAGTCACAAGGTGGTCGTGACTGCCAGCAATTTTTGACCGGACCACAGACCCGCATACATTTGAAACACCATTTGTGTTGGTCTAGCTCCAGAAGCACTATGTGGCTTTCGTAACCCGGAACCAATGGTGTCGGGAGTTGATGTTCAAAAGCTAGAATAACCTTATCAAGCGGAGCTTTACCTCTGGTCGTGGAGGAGTACAATCGGCGCGCCTGTGTTACGCCGACATTTGCTCAAGATCTTGTCTACAATAATTACGGGGCTAAAACCTAGGACTAGCGCCATAAAGAACATTAGCGCTCGCGCGGTAATACGCCTTCAAAGCGACGCCTTTCCAATTTAACAAAATCCAAATACTCATCGTCGACTCGACGTCGCGTGCCCACAGCACAATACTGTTTGCGTCACCCGAGGGTTTCAGCTCTAAGCTTGACAGGTACTGCAGGTGCTGTTGTTGCAAGCTCGAGCCTCTGCAAAGTTTGGCCTGCTACCGTTGCCGCCACGGGGTCTACGCAGTACGATTCCGTTCAAATTGCAGTGTGGTACACCGCTTTGGATATCGACGGTATGGCGGTTCTCCCTTTCCGACGAGTGATCACACGCTAGTGAAGCGCTCATTGTGGCCGGCCTCGTTGCTGCTTTGCACTTCACAATTGCAATGCACTTCACCGAAATTCACGGAACTCTTTTTGCGCTTGGCGTTTCAATAGGCACTACGGTGCGACCGATCGGGCGGTCGGATGTAGCTGGCTCACAACACGATGGCCTGGCAGCGCCTGCCGAAATTGTATCCATTTCTGATGCATCGCTGGCCGAGGTATCGCCAGACAGTGGCACAGCTGATCCAGCTGGCCAGCTGTCTGCTGAAGCATGTTGGTGTTCAGACTGCTCGGGGCAGCCGTGGCCGTGAACCCACCCGACATCATTCGCGCTAAAAACAAATAAACAGTAGACGTGCGAATTGAACCGGCGTCTTCTGAGTGGCAGCCGACGACCCAGGGCCACAAGCGCACGACAACCTATTGCGTCACGTTTAGCTGCAAGTTATCACACTTCCACTGCAACCAGGTATAGGCCGATGGCCTGCAAAGTTAGCGCTGGAAAATTAAATGCAATCTGCCGAAGAGCCCGGGGGGATCCGATTTCCTAAGGAAACACAACCAGAGTCTCTCCGAGCGTACACTATTCATCACCAAACCAAACACTCACTACTCACTCACCGACAATGCAATTATCGCTGCAAAATGCAAAGTAAAACTCGCAAGACAATTGGTTTTACATATATATATATATATATATATATATATATATATATACACTCGTATATCCGTTCCTTTAGAAAGTTTGGAATGAGTAACAGAGCATAGCGTGAGCGACTAGCCGATCAAGTGTGCTGACCTGAACTACTCAATCGCCATTCAAACGCTGCAGCGATCTAGCGTTCAACGAAAGATAGCGAGAGAGAGAGAGAGAGAACGCGCAGGCCAGAAAAAGAGAACTGGCGAGAGAAAAATATCTAAAAAGGGAAAGTTAGAGAGGGCGGGAAAGAGAGATAACCAGCAAGATAAGATAGCAAGAGGAAGAAATATAGATAGAGAGGCAAATTAAAGCGAGAGAGATGATGAGAAGAAGCGCCCGCAAAGGGGAAAAAGAAAAAGGTGCGAGGAAAGAAAAGAGAGAGAGAGACGGGATACGGAGACGTCTAGAGATGCGTGGTCACGCGCTCATGCGACTGGCCATTAACAAAAAGACGCCGATAACAAACTTGAGCGTTAGAAGTAGGAAGAAAGCCGCCGCCAGCAACAACAACAACAATAACAACAGTAAGAGTATCACCAGTAGGGATGGTATAGCAGATGTAGCAGCAGCGGCAGCAACAACCGTGACAACCTGACACAGACGTAAACGCTTCTAAATGCTGCTGGCCAAGATCTACCGTATTTAAGGGAGACGACGGTTGGTGGTTGAATGGCTGTTCAGATCCTTTCCACTCTCTCTGTCTACCTGTCAACCCCCTCTTTTTATCTCCCCGCCCCCCCCCCCTGGCCTTTCGCCTCGTTGTTATCAGCCTCCTGTTATCCTTGTTAATAACCAGTTGCTGTTGTTGTTGTGATTGTTGTTGTGGTTGTGGTTGTTGTTGTTGCTGTGGTTGTTGTTGTTGTTGTTGTCGTTGTCGTTGTTGTTGTTGTTGTTGTTGTTGTTGTTGTTGTTGTCGTCGTCGTCGTCGTCGTCATCTTCCTCGATCGACCGTCGCCTGAGAGGGACAATTGTGCCGCGCCGGCCGCCGCATAGAAAACAACGGTGACGACAACGAGAGCAGCAGCAGCAGCAACGAAGAACGACGCTTAGGTAGATTTATTGCATTATATATATATATATATATATATATATATATACGCTCATAGGGAGACAATTGTTATTTCTTACATCTAGGCAAATAAAGCTCCATGAACGTTATATAAATATATTTATAAATATATACCCCTTTGCTCCACTCCCACGCCCCCCACCCCCCCCCCCCTCCCGCCCAATATACCGACAACAGCTGTGGCTGTGTCAACTGCAACAGCGGCATCAACAACATCATTAACAACAGGCAACCATAAAATCAGCTCGTCAGCCTTTGTTGCTACGGTGGCAAAACAGTAGAAACAACGTCAAACGGCCAAGCCGCCGCCGCCAACAACAACAGCAACAACAACGACAACAGCAACAACAGTAACAACAACAACAGGTCCTCTGCTGCTGTTTGTCCTGTGGCGTCTGCTGTCGACAGCAGTTGCAATGACAAAAAAAAAACTGGAGAAGGATTGGGAAAAGGGATGGCCTCACGACGCGCGCGAGAAAGACAGAAACAGCCAATCCTATATTCGACACGTCGAATATAGGATTGGCAGAAGAAGATGAAGACGAAGAACATGAAGTGCACGACAAAAGGGAGAGATAAAGAGAGAAAGGTTGTAGAAGAATACGTGGCAGCTAATTTTGGCCGGTTCTTTTTTTCGATTCAGCTTCTGCGAATGATGTGGCTGCCGGAGGTGGCGAGAAGGATGGCGACGGAAAAAGCCGAGATTGTCTCTGGATGGAGTAACTGAGGATGAAGACGCTAAGCAACACGTACGAAAACGCGGATGGATTCACTCAATGATCTAGTTAGTTTTTTTTAAAGAATAGAAGTCACCACCGGTCCACGACCTGCTCCATTCCAGTGGCCGAGGCAAAAGACCGAGTGTAATTGTAGCTGATCGTATGAGAGCCAAATTTGACCTGAGTACGGTAAATTTTAAAGGTTTTACTAGATGGTAGTTACATGGAAAACAATGCTCTAAAGACATACTAGTGTCTATTTGCGCTGGCATTCATAATAGCCGTTTAATTGCCCGGCAATTTTTGCGCAGGATCGCCAATCATCTAGATATCTATGCCCACTTGGCAGCTGTTCAACAGTCGCATGATAAAGGGGCACCGTGGTGGCGAACCAGGTGTCCTTTTTTTCGGAACAAATAAGTTACGGCATCGAAGGATCCACAGATGTTCCATGTTCCCCTGCCAATTGAGTTCTCCATTTCAGGGCTTCCTCCGCCTAACAGTTGAGACAACTCTCCCTTTCTCCCGTTCCCTTACCCGCCTCTTTTCAACTTGTCAGTCCTCCCTCCCTAAGTAACTCCTTAAATTGTAGTAAATGTTTCAAGGCACGCTCAGTTGCAAAGCCCGACAACATAGACTTAATAAATGCATATACCACTTAACATGATACTGATGTGATACTTATAACGAAAGCATGGTTAGATAAACAATGTGTCAGATGGAGAATTGACATGTGGTGAGGAGTTTGTATATTAATTAAAAAACATCTAAAATATTGTGAAGAAGCTGTTGGCATGTATATATATATATATATATATATATATATATAAGCGACAAATGCTAGCCATTGATGCAAAACGCAAAAGGCTCATTGAGAGCGTTTATGATGCAGTGATTGATACCAGTGATAGAGTGTTTGTAATGCCTCTGTGATATAAGTATGTCTATATCAATAATTGGAGATGTTTATCTCTATAACTTGACTGGCCTAGCCATGCCCATCAAAGTCTGGTATTAAAGAGACATTGTTGGTCAACCTTTGCATGCACAATGGGTTATACCAAATGGTGGCACGAATAACCCGCCCTCATCCCATTGTCCACATTAGAGCAAACCTCAAATCCCCTGGCGAGAACTATTGGGTCTACAAAAAAGTTTTTTTCGGTTTTTTAATGATTCTCTACGGACAAAACTGAAAAAACTTTTTGTAGCCCTATATTTTTGAACTGTATTGATATTGGTGACATGTATAGTTATTGTTTTTACTTAGATCTTTCTAGTCATTGATGAATTCATACTACGAGATGGTCGTATGCCAAAATATGCAGACATGTGCATAAGGTGAATAAGTAAGGACGTAGAGCTGAGAGATTATGCGAGCAAGCTGACCACTAATGGATCACTAACGATACATTTTACGACATTATAATAACAGATGACTACATCTATCTAATGTTGCAGTCTATTGCTGCGAGTAGGGAATGGGAAAGGCCTCACTTCCCATCTCAAGCAGTGTGAGACCTAGCGGATGGATTTTAGCCCGCTGAAACCCATATCCACTAAATCTCCCCCCTTAAGCCTTACTCTCTGTGGGCCCAGACCTCCATATTGCGGTACTATGGGCCATCAGAAGAAATGACGACACTCGGATCATGTGGCCGGGGTCATATCGGGTTCCCCCAGAACTGGACGTGCTTTGTCTCGACACCTGCGAACTTGTATCATTCAAAGTCACGTGGTTTTTAGATAAATTAGTAGGGAAAGCTCTGAAAGTCCCCATATCCCGTGAGGAGCTTCATGAGGTAATGGTTCGCCCCCCCCCCCCCCCCCGCCGATAACTGTTCTATAATTTTTTCAATGTCTGCGATGAGGAATCGAAGTGTGTGCGCCGGTGCTTCAAAAGGAGTAGAGTCCCACAGTTCTTGCCTTTCCTCCACGTTCAGGTCCTGCTAGCAAGTTTTAGCTACAGCTCATATAAACATGGATCGGCCATCTTACGATGCCCTGAAGACTATCACGGCAACGCACGTAAAACCGTATTGATCAACGTTGCGGTCGTCATAGATCGGCCCACCTACCCCTTTAATCAACCCCAGTAGTCTGGTCACATTCGGCACACTTGCATGTATATATATAAATATATGACACATGGAAATGGCCCAACTTTAATTCCAAACTATTTAGATAGTTATTGTGTCATTATGAGCTACTTAGAACTTAAAACACGAAAAAATAATTTGGAAATATATTTTCTGTTTTTTTCTGTCAAACGATTTGTCGCTCGCTACCAACTTTGTCTGCATTGTGTAGTGCACGTAGATTTAGTTCACTCTATCAGACAAACTGTGTCTACCGCCCACTCTGGCAAAGCGTGCGAAGCCCACTGTGGCGCGTTGACGTATCAACGGTGTGCTGAACGGTGCAACGAGGTGTTTTCTGCCAGGTAAAATGCCAACAACATTTGTAGGAGGGCGTTGAGGTGTCGAGAAGAAACTGGCGCGCTATTACGCTATACAGAGCAAAATAATGCAGGAGGAAGTAACAAAAACAGTGACAAAAGAATGACGTTCCTAGAAGTGCTAAGCTAGTTTATGATGGCATATTAATAACCCACGATGGCGTGCGATAGTGGGAAAGTTTATGTCAGACTGGTTCAAGTGTTATGCTGAATATCTGTATATAGCGCCGCTGCATGGCAGCCCTGTTAGGTACATAGCTACCTCACGAAGCTGCTGATACCGACGGAGAGCTCTATTAACACATCGCCTTAGGGGTTTCGGCCAAGATTCCACTATGCAAGATAGCTAGTTGCATAAATACGCTCAATAACTCAGTTTCAATAAATATCTGTATCTTGTTTTAATAGTGTTGATCGGATGGACAAACACTGGGAGTACCTAAAAGTTATATTTGCGGCCATAGTGATCATAAAGTTTGGGTGGACAGTAATGAAAGAGGCTTTAGTCTGGCGCGAGTTTTTGTGACCCTATATATATATATATATATAACATAATTCATTTATTCAATGTAATCAATCATTTATGGTCGCAACATGACATTTGTAGGGACCAGCCCATTCTGGAGAGTGCCCCGAGCCGAGGCCGCATTGCCCCGTTGCACATCCAGCAACAGGCACTGCCTAAGGAAATCACCCGCTCGTTGGTCTCCGCTGGCTAGAATCAGCCGTTTCCCGACCTTCTGCGGCAAACTGCGAGTGGACGGACTGGGCCTGCCAAGGGTCTCGAAGGCAAGTGGGTAAAACCTGTACGGGTACCCGATGTTCTGGTACTTTTTAACCTTGCCTGCCTCGGCGAAAGCCGAATATATATAAATATATATATATATATATATATATATATATATATATATATATATATATATATATGTTTGGGTCGTTCATTAGGCAACCAGAGAAAGTAACAAAGTCACCTAATTTCCGGATTATTATGTTTATTCTTTTAAAAATTCTTCTTGAAGCTCTAGTGGTGTTTTAATTTTTAAAACATTTTGAATACTATTTACTAAGGTTTTTAAAAAACGCATTTACAGCGGCGATGACTCTCTTTGCTTCGATGACGCACAACAGTTTTCCCTGAGCCAGATCTTGAGGTACGGAAGTAGGCACAAGTCAGAAAGAACTAAATCAGGAGAGTAGGGGAATGAAGCAGATATACGAACTCTCTTGTTCGTGTCATACAACTATGTATGACGCGAATGAACAATTATCTACTTGTACACATAGTACCAAAGTGTGAAAAAATAGCTTCGTGTGACTATTTAACTTTTCCTGGAGCAGTCGACAAGGGTGATTCCTTATGAATCCTAACAAATCAGTGGCCACTGCTTCCCGGCCGACAAAACAGCCTTTGCTTTTTTCTTTGACACACATGTTACTAGGCGTTCTCCACCGATGTAGCTGCTGTTTCAACTTGCGCCTACAGCAGTGAATTCAAGTCTCGTCCGCGGTTACGAATCGATGCTAAACGTCTTGTGAACTGCGCTTAAGCCTCGATACACACTATTGCAAAACAATATTTTTTTCTTTTAGTTGTTCCGTAAGGCTAGTGCCCGTATACGGTTTTTTATTTCATGGATGATATTTAATCCACTCCGGTATTTACCTTGTCTAAATTAGCAACCATGAAAACCAATTTAAGAGTGGCCGGTCTGGGTCTCGAACCCAGGCCTCCCGAATGAAAGGCAAAGGCTTTGCCATTAAGCCATCTTCCTCGATGTTGAGTATTTCGAGTGTGTTTTAATTGATGGTAAGCACCCGCCTACTGGCATGCCTATGATTCGAGCTATTTCGCGCACCTATATTCAGTGATCTTCTACTGAGATACGATACATTTTTCAATATTTTTTTGCGTAGTAGCCTCAGGCCTGAACGTTGATGTCCGGCACAGGGGCTGACGTTGCGAAATGGAAATACTTTGTCACGGTGCAAAATTTGCGTTTATCCATGTTTACGACAAATGTTGGCGTACTCCGTTCAAGCGTCTACCAGACGTGATACAAGTGTTACGTTTGCCTGAAACTTGATATGTGATCGTGTTAAAAGTTTGTATATGTATACACTTCCTGGTAATATAGTATAAAGATCATTGTGGCGATATCTTTTGCAAATCCTGGTTATTTATTAAAGGACCTACGCTTATTTATTAAAAAAAAAAATATATATATATATATAAAACAATATATATATACTTATTTTATTATTTTGTACGAAATTTACAAATCTACGTGATTATATATGAATGCCTCTTAAATTTTAAAAGGAAAAGTGTAATCATATATGATCTTAACGACATATGATGATACTATAATTATTGCGTACCAGAATTTTTATTCTGCGGCCTATGTTAGTTTATTATCACACGTATGATGGGTATTCGCATAAGAGACTATTGCAAACTGTTATTTCGTGTGTGTATAATTGATGTTCAGCAATCGCGGTATCCACTTTCCTGTAAATATTATATTATAAAGGTAATAATACACTTTATATACATATATTTTTAAGACAAAATGCGAACTGGCTGACATTGAATATGAACATCTTCAGCACTTACTGGACATACTTGTGTGTGGTATGTCGCTTATTCTCTATAAATGTACACTGCATTCGTCTAATTTGCCTTGTAATGGGTTATCTAGGCCACATAATTCAATCCGCAACACCAAAAAGGAGCCATGTAGAAGTAACACGCAAATGACAAGAACAAAAGTTGCTTGATTTGCTGTAAAGTAAGCTTTTCCGCAACTTTGTGCAGCTACAATCGTATGGTACATCAATTGCTGAACATCCAATACGAATGTTTTTGTTATCCTCTAAAAGCAGAAATGGTATATGCCATTAATGTAATGTTATACGCCAATACACGTTTGTCATATATGAGCACAGCAGCGTATCCAGTTTGGTTTGTGTCATCTTACCAGAAAACAATGCTCATCAACATATGTTGAACAAAAACGTTTAGTATTAGAACGTTACTTTTGGGCTGCTTCTAGGCTACTAATATACATAGCGAAGCGCGAAAGTAGTACCCGGCAAGCAAACGGCAATTGCCTCTTGATTACAACTTAAAACGTTTGGTTATTTATTTGAGATATGCTGGATAAGCGCGTTTAATTCAACCAACAACTCATTCAAACAAAAATTGACCGCGTTCTCTCGCACTATTTTTAGCCATGCCCAAGGTCACGATGAAGATATGAGCAGCATGGCAGCAACATATTTAGTTTCGAAACGACCACGGGCGTTGACGTGCAACTTGGTTGGATCTGATCTCCTGTAGAGGGAAGGCGAGTGTGTTTCGAGTGTTAGGGATTCGGTCCCAAGATCACTGATAAAGTGTCTCTAGGAGACGTTCTACATTCTAGCGGCGGTCAGCTGACGCGGGCGGGCCAACAAATCTATCGCTTCACTGGCGCCGTTCAAACGGCAATAGCATTCGTGGTGCGGAGCCCAAGTGGTGAGGGCACCCCCCCCCCTCAACCCCCGAACCCCCGCCGGGGTGCTGACCAAGTGGTGACGTCTTCAGACACCTCTTGTGATCTTCAGTGACAAGTATGGGGCGACGGTCGACGATACCACCCACTGGTACTTTTACCACTGCTGCTGCTGCTGCTGGTTTTTCTATTACAAGCAGACTCAATAATCTGAATCTACGTGCACTAGCATCTACTCTGCCAGAACGCTCAGTACCGTATCTGTCTATCTTTAACGCAGCCGGGACCAATCAGCGCAGCCCGTTGAACGACTTCAGCAAAACTTCAGTAGGATCGACAGAAGCAACCTTCAGCGGTGACGCTTAGCTGGTGATTGCTGTTGAAACCACCCGACACCTGGCGATCTTTCTCACCAGCAAGCAGAGGAGTCCAAGGCACAGAAGGGAGACATTGGATTTGCTCATGTGACAGCTCGTACGGTGCTCATAGTGATGCTGTAAAGGATATCTTCAACACACGGCCCCGAAAAACGGTTAGTTTGTTGGTGAGTTTACAAGCTAGTGTATTTAATTGTCTCTTTATTTTGCTGTCCATCTACGCTGCATTTTGCAGCTCGTGTTCGCTATCTGTTCAACACAAATTAAATATCAGTATTTTATTAATGATGGAGATTCACCTCAAGTGTGGTTGGTCTGTGGTACGCATGTTCTAAAGGTAAGTTGCTTGTGGTCATGCGAGTGATTGTACGTACGGAGTTCCGTCTACTGATGCGACTAAACCATGCTAGTCAATTGAGTCACTGTTGTTGATCGAATTTTCTTTGAGCGATGCTCATTGAGAATACATGATAAACTATACCACTAAGAGTTAGCGGCCATGCTCCCACAAGGACTGTTGGGGAAACTCTAGATATTTTAACATGTCCGGCCCTCGGTGCATTGAAGATACTCGTATACCTCAAGTTAAGTTCCAAGCCCGTAGGTGACTATAATTTTTTTAAATCGACAGACTAACAAAATAATTATCAAGAAGATTATTTTAACAACCTTCTTAAAAAATGTTTTATAAGTTTACTTTAGTCAGTTGAGTCGAAACAATGCTATTGTGTAGATGCGTTGAGGCATTTGTTCTAGTAGAGTGTGTTTATTCTAAATTTGGAGGTTTTTAAGATTGGTGATGTTATGTGTGTTGACCCTGACCATCGTGCTCCTAGGAATTTCTAGTCTGTCAGCATGACCGCCACGCGAGCCAACGTAGAGGGTCATTTCAACAGATATTTCAGATCTTGTTTTACCAGGTCGTAAAATCCTCTTCCATCTCCACGAAATGTCTGTATTGATATTCTCTTCAGCAGGATGCAGTAGTATAGTCTTGCAATTGCCTTGGATTAATTTTTTCATTTTCGGTGGGCAGCTGTAGTGCACTTGCATGCCTAAAGCCTTTCTATCAGGTGCTCTAATAAACTGTTCTGCACGAAATCTAGCGCAACACGGCGGATACGTGCTTGTTGTTTAGCTGTACTGCTGAGCGACTCTTAGTAGACAGGCTAAAACCCAGAGCTGACAAGCGCTTACGCTCCAGTGTTAATAGCTAGCTGCTTTAAATGTCAGACTGCGTCGACTCGCTGTTGCTCTAATACGTTTTCTACTATGAGAATTCAGAAGAATTCTTAAAATTGTTTGTATGTACAGGATCAACTGTCTAAATTGGCGCGTGTTCTACCGCGCCTTTTTGAGCCCGTATCTGTTTGCGTAAGTAGACAGGAGACCCTTTTTTATTAAACACAGCTCCCGCTCACGCTAATTACTTTTCTGCGTTAGTATGCCAATATTTGTTCGAGTTTTGCTCAATCTAGTTTCGTGTGTATGGGTTTGAGCCGAGGCCGTCCGACTGCCGTAACTCCTTGTCTCAAGGCATGCTCAGATGCTCATACAGCCACTCCTATACTCAACGGCTAGTATGAGCGGAAGCGCCGCATATTGCTGTTGTATGACAGTTTCTTGGACACTGTTTTTCATGTATACACGGTTTCGCGGCAGTTTGTAGCGAACGCAAGAAGGCTTCGTTTGTGGTGCGTTTGCCGTATGGCGTCTCCTGCTCTGGAAACAATACTTCAAACGTAAACACTGGCCGGTAATTTTTCCACAGTGGGGAAAATCGCCTGAATCGTTGGCCAGTTAGCGGTCGTTTCTACGATTGATTTGTGCTTTTACAGTGAATATTTTCTCATCAGGGAAGACGCGAAGACGGCTTGGTGTTTCGTATTTGAGAATGGGAGAAGAGCAACAGGCAAGAGTAAGCCTATTGGCTTTCGCGGTCTCAGCTTTTGTTAAATTCGCAAACAAGACTGCTCTTCGAGATGGACAAATTCTCAGCAATTCGTAGCTCTTCGTTCATATTCCGAAAATGACGCATCATCTCCTGCCATGGTTAACACGTGTTCGTGCTGCACTGAACATGAGTTCTATATATATATATATATATATATATATACGTTCAGAAATTATGCACACCTCCATATACATATACCAATGTTAACTCAAATTCACCAATGTTAAAGGAGATCGCTTTGATTTGTTGTGGGTTACGAGATATTTAAGCCAGAGTTTTCCGGCTGTCTGAGGTGCCGTCCTGTTGCATCGATGAAAATATAAAGGCATAACAACATGTAATGCAGTATGTAAATTAAACTGTTATACATGTCGTCATGTCATAGCTTCCGTCCTATCCCAGAGGTGTATATATATATATATATATATGTTTACTTGTGTTCACTTGACACTATGTGATACACGTCGTGAAAGGTTACGTAACTGCGTGACACGCCAGACCGATTGTGACCAAGACGATGAGGACGTTTGCGATTTGGTGTGACCACCACAATACGCGCACGCATTGCGATCGATGGTGGTGATGGTGACGCCACGATGCTGCCGACAATGATGATGATGATGGTGGTGGTGGTGGTGAGGCAGGCTTGCGGTGACAGATGGCGATGGTGGTGGTGGTGGTGGCGATGATGATGATGATGATGATGATGCGTTTGTTGACACGCTGGGCGTCCACTGCCGGGCCGAATAGCGCGGGCACTTTGACGTCCGTTTTGACCACCACCTTCGTCTCATCTGTCAGCGTTGGTTCCGGCAGACGGCGGGGGCGGCGGCGGGGGCGGCGAGCGACGTTTGGCGTTGACAGAGTTGCCTGTCCGTGACGCCGCGAACGTCAAGGACCACTGCTGGATGGGGGTCGTCGTCTATGGGGTTCGTCTTTTGGGCTCAAATTTTCGCCGGCCAGGGATGCTGGTGGTGCCCGCGGCCGTTTCGCGCTACCGGCGGCTTGTTTCAAGGCGAATGGCGCGTGACGGCAAGTCTCGCCGACGAGAATCCCATCGCATTGCATTGCATTGGCATCGCCGCCACGGCGTGACTTGCCGAGCTCGGAAGCTGCTAGCTCGATCATGGTCATTACTCTGCGTTCGAATTAGCGCTACGTCAAGGGCTACCTCGCTGCTCGTGACGGAGTCACCTTCAGCTTGAAGGCGTGAACCTGCGTTTCAGCTCTGAACGCCTTTGTCCCGCCAAACGCCTCATGCTGGCTGCAACAACAAGAAGCTTCGTTTCGTTTCAGTTTGGCTATGGGTATTCGGTGTTGGTGTCGGTGTCGCCTCACACATCGTCACCACCATCATCATCATCATCATAATCATCTTCGTCGTTGTCATTGTCGTCGTCGTCATTGTCGTCCATGGTGTCGAAGTTTGTCTTGGCAAGCGGTGTCATTAGAGCAGTTCGTTTTTGACACGACGCGCAAGGTTTCTTCTTTTCTCCCGTACAAAGGTACACGCGCGACGTATGAAGCGGGCCATTAACGTTAAGTTACGTTAAACTACTACGATTACTATTACTACTACGCCTAGTTATATTGTTGCTGGTGCTGCTGCTGCTAATCGTCGACTAAACACTATGACGGAAACGAACCGCGACTTCGTCCTGCACATGACTGAACACCGATGAGGATGACGGCATCTTCGTTTAGGTTGGTCGTCGAAAAAGCCTTGAGCAGTGAGTGCGTGAGCAGTGACTAGCGACTAACTATGCGGGCAATTGAGTTAATGCATGACGTGCGGTGTTCCTTAGCTCAGAGATTTCGTCCAGGACCGTGCTTTACGTTGCCCGGCTTATTTGTCTTCTCGCGGCATTGTGGTATTGCCATTGTGGCACTGTGAGGTATTAGTGTTAATGCTGGTACTCCGGCTAACACTGCTCCGCTAGCTGCGTTTTTGTCGTTGTCGTCGTAGTCCTTGTGATTGTTGTTGTGGCTGTTGTTGTTGTTCTTATGATTGTTGTTTTTGTCGTTGTTGTTGTTATTCTTGTGATTGTTTTTGTGACTGTTGTTGTTGTTCTTATGATTGTTGTTTTTGTCGTTGTTGTTGCTGTTGTTATTCTTGTGATTGTTTTTGTGACTGTTGTTGTTGTTCTTATGATTGTTGTTTTTGTCGTTGTTGTTGCTGTTGTTATTCTTGTAATTGTTGTTGTTGTTCTTGTTGTTGTTACAGCTGCTGTAGCTATTGTCGCGGTTGTTGTTGATGTTGTTTGTAAGGATTTTTGTTCACCACGACGCCGTTGTCATTGTGTCTACGCTATTGCAGATTCGTCGGCGTGTCAGCGGACATCTGCCAAATGTTCGTCAATAGAAAAGGGCGAAAAAAAAGAAGGAGTATGTCGTTGCCGCAACAGACCGTCCTGCTTACGGCTGCGACAGCCTTGATTTTGGTGACCATGAAGGCTTCGACCACGACGGCCATTCGAGTTGGTGGCGCTGGCGGGTTGCTGCCGGGTTTCAGCATTAAGCGTCATCATGTTGCCTCCCCGAGTGGGCACGCAGGCCAGTACTCTTCGTACGCACCTCCAATGGCTGCTGTACGAGGTCCGACCAGCTACTTGACGCATAGTACCGGGATGCTTCCTTTCTTCTCACATGGGGTTCTGTCACCGCGGGCGCCGACATCGTCGTCGTCGTCGTCGTCGCCGTTTAGGTCGGCCATGATGCCGATTCCTGCAAATACCGTGACTTTCTATCGGACGACGCTGCCCCGTGGCTCAGGACCTGCGGGGATGCCAGTGCCACAACCCCAGCTGCGGCCACCACCACCACCACCTCATCCTCATCCTCATCATCATCAACATCACCACCACCACCAACAACAACAACACTATCCCTATGGGCAGCAACAACAACAACAACACTACCCCTTATACGGGACAAGGAGCAGCGCGCCGGCACCAGCGGTAGCCATGTCTGTGCCGCCGCCCTACTATCATCGGCCTTCGGACACCCCCCAACAACCTGTCGTTTTTCACACGAAGCGCCGAAGGCGACGACCCCCGTCCGTCGTCATCATGGAAGAAGTCGACGAGAGCCGAGAGCAGCCGTAAGTACAAGCTAACGCCCTCGCCAAAGGACAGCTTTGGCAATGAGCCGGTACACATTGCACTGGATGCCAACCGAGTAGACACATTGATGCTAGTGTCGTTATTAAGGTCGAAAAAAACACGGAAGTCTAATCGCTTGTTTCTGCTGTTTCACGATACGGCCTGGCACCCGGCCTGGCAACCACATTAAATGTTTTCCAAAACTCGCCGAAGTTTCATTATTTATTATACGGTCGTGCATCATAACGTTACGTTGGCATCCGTCAGGGTGCCGTGAAGAAATGCGAAAAGCAGTACCGTGGACGCTAAATCTTGGCTGAGGGTCACCCCGAAAAGTTTTTAGGCAAAGTTTGCCAACTAAATACGTTCTGGTCTGACTCTCAGCCAAGATTTAACGTCCATAGGACTGCTTTTCGCATTGCTTCATAGACGGACGCCCATAAATACAGATGTGCAACGGTGGGGCTCGAACCCGCGCACCTATGTGTCTCCTCCGGTCGCGAGGCGCAGACGAATGCACCACGCTACCGGGCTCGACAAGGTTTGCCACCTAGGCTGTTCTAACTAAGCTTCTCGTATGTCTCATTCGCTGTGCTGTTGTCACCTCGAATTCAGAATCATCATACGACGCAAGCAGAAGAAGTCGCACACCCGGAGACGGCCTTCGACGACAGAACGCCCATCGGCGGTTGCGGCGTCTTCGTCGTCGTCGTCATCATCTGAGGTATCACCCGCTCTGATCAAAATCCTTCGAGGGCCGGGTAACGCCGACAATGAGCCCGACCCATTTGGCACCCGCTACCGGTTGGCCGGCACCTACCATCTCGACAAGAACGGTCAGCTTATTGGCATGGCCAGCAGTCACCGAGCTAGTCAAGATCTGGACGACAGCCACAGTGACGAGTCATTGAATTTCGACTGATCCTTGGCGGTTCGGTTTGCTTGTGCGGGTGGCGTTTATAGCGACGTCACGATCCAAACCTTCTTCTCTAGTTTTTCCAGGCTCGAGGCTGTTGACGCAAACATCGCAGCGGAAATCGGAGAGGTGCTCATGTGTGTGTGCGTCCAAAGAGTGGTTGGTGGTCGTAATCATTAGTTATTCTCGCAGTAGCGTCATCACATAACGAACTAGTGATGCTCTACGTATCAGATTATCCCAACACAAGTTAAACGCGTTTGATGGCCTTACCAACGTAATATTAATAGTGACAATAATTTGAAATAGGGCAAGTGCGGCCTTACGTTTTGCGAAAGTTTTTTTAATTGGGAGTTTAGTAAATCCTAGCGATAAATCGAGCGACCATCAAACAATTTTTGTATTTTTGTAAGAAGTCGATGCTCGGCCAGGCTCTCGTCGATGAACAGCCTAGATATATAATAATGACAAGTGTTAATCTCGCCATGTATGCTTTATGGGATAACATGTTATTTATTTCTTGGGCTGGTCCTCCTTGTCGTGCAGATCTAATTGGCAAGGTTATTGAGATTAAGATAATTGGTAAGAATATGTTCCTACGAGATGTTCCTACTTACCTGGAACCTTGATCCTTTACGTGCAATACGTGACTATCGTAACAGAGCAATTTTATCAATGTTTATGTATATATATATATATATATATATATATATATTTTCCTCTATTGTTACTAGTATCTTAAGTCGCCGATAAATAAATAGTAGTTGTAGTTTTATTAACCAATTATTGGTCTACGAATATACATCATAGACTCGCATTTCCAGAGTTGAGACAGCGGAATTGCTCTTTTACAACGCTGAAGGTGATATAGATCTCACGGGCAGCCACAAAGTTCACATAGACACACCGGCGAGATCTCATGAAACTTCTCGCGCGCACAGATCTTCAGATGGAAGCCGTGGACGGCAAATCTGGTGATTAGATGCCGGTTCTCATAACTGCAGGCTCTCCACAAAGCCGACGTCATTGTTTTCGTTTCATAAAACAGCGGGTCGATGGCGGCCATTTTATTTTCCCAATCTAAGACGTGTTCTCTAAAAACCTTCGTCTTCGGCAGATTGTACATCCTCTGTAAGTCGGTCAAAAACGGCGACGATGCCAGTAAGTACACTAACCTATTCAGGCTAGTGCGGTGGATGTTCAATGCTCTCTTTAGGAAACTGTTGATCAAGCGCCCTTTAGTTCGATCTAGTGAGATTAGGCCAAATCACCTGAACACCGTAAGATGCTATGGGTGCAATTTTCAGGTTAAATCAGGAAAAATAAATAGGCAAGAGGGTTACGGCTGATGCGGTGTACTGTGAAGGCCTTTTTCAGAGACTGGTCTAGAGCTCCGAGATTCTCCTGAAGTAGTCTTAATTCTATAGGAAGTCGTTGCTATTAATTTGATGTTAAACATTCAGTGACAGCTTGTGGGTTCTGCACACACATCCAAATACATATAAATATACATGCGTATAATAGACATGCGTAGGTTTTGTAGAGTACATACTGAAGGACTGGCTCCTATAAAACTCCCTACGTTGTGTTCGTTTGTACTAGTCTCTGAATGTGCAAGCAAGTCTTAGCGCACATTATTGCGTTTAGCTAAAAAATTGGCATTCGAAACACTTTGGAACCATAAGACGTGTTGGGTGTGAATTAGATACTCATGATTTTGAACAATGAAGCTCAACCAACTTGCAAAGCAAATGTTTATTATAGAAGATTGGCTAAAATAGAACAGACGTGAATAAAAGTGCGTTGAACCAGTGCGTTGAACCTAAATATGCGGTCTTTTCTGAGGATAAGAGCACAACAGAACCTACAATTTGGTGCATAGCACGTAACCGGGTCTGCATAGACGGCGTAGGCGACGTACGAGTATATTTCTCCGAATTCCGCCTTACAAGAATACAAAAACTTCCTCAAACAACTAGATGAGTATCCGCAATCACCGAGAGGCGGTTGTAGGAGGAAACCTGACAACGCGCGCAACAGCGCCTACAGAAAACGGTTCCTCATCAAAATAAGGGGAGGCAGACACAGATCAACGCTAGATCTGACATTTGCATCAAAAGTAACCATTCATAAAATAACCGACCGCAAGACAAACGTGGAACAAACGACCCTATCCTATCGTCATTACGTAACCTTCTCCGTCACTTTAACTCCCTCCGATTATCTCCGTAGAAAGGCAGTGACTTTCCAGGCGAATTTACCCGCCTACCGAAAGCGCTCAAAAGAGTGTTTCTTCTCAATAAGTACTTGCAAATGGAAACATATTTGCGGTACCGGCAAGAGTCGGCCGAAAATCGCGGGTTCCAATCTCCGAAAAGCGAAGGGCAACAAAAAATCGTAACCGAACGCATACGGCCAAAAACCGTCGCGCCTATAAAATGCTCACCAGCGGAGACTATCCTGACCTTTGGAAAACAGCACGTTTGACTCCTATCCCGAATCTCGGAAACCGCAAGGGAGACCCCTCGACGACCGCCCTAGACATATGCTTTCCTGCCTATCCATAGCAGCTTAGCACAATATTAATAGACGGTACGTAACAGAGGTATATAACAAGGAGACCCTGTTGGAAAGCCAGAATGATTTCCGAGCCCGAGATTCCATGCGCTCAGCTTTCAGCAGAGTGAACAATATAGCTGCAACATAGACCATTGAGCGGTAAGTAAAACGGGCCGCATTGTCCGACCACACTTTTAGATGTCAAAAACGCGTTTAACACGCTTTCGTGAGATGCCAAAAATGCATGTGGACACAGGCGAATCCTTCTACTAGGGAAAATATCTACCTATGCAGTGGGGTAGACAATGTTGTTACAACTGGGGTCCCTCGGCTGAGATGCAGAACACTATTCTGTCGAAAATACTGTCTTTCATTATTGTATTTATAAGGGCGGTGTAGTCCGTCATAATAATGATAACTTATAATGGTTTGCTTCACACTATTTTTCTTCTCATTAAGAAGACATTATTGTGTGCGCGATTTTTATACAAAACCTGTAAGACCCTCTCCTTCTAAACTGTGCATTTGTTGATATACAAATTCCTTCTCTAACACGACATATATATATATATATATATATATATATATATATATACATATATATGTGTGATCCATGTATATACATATATATCATATTCATTCCTACTTAGATTGGTAGTCACCGAATTTTGATTAAAAACGCAAACATTTAATAAAAGGGGTGAGCTGCTCTACACATAAAAGCGTTATCTACCTCATGTTTATTTTTTGTTGGGCTGTTTTAAAATAGATATTTAGTGAAATACTCTTGCCACGTGCAATCTTCGAAGAGTATAGTGTATGCACAATAAGTTCCTTATCAAGCTTTTTTATCTTTGACATGATTGGTAAATGCACATGAGGTACCTTCTTCAGTGAAATACTCTTGCGACGTGCAATCTACTAAAAGAGTATAGTCTATGCACAATAAGTTCATCATTCTCTCATTGAGCTCTCCTAGTTTTGACATGATTGGTAAACGCACATGAGGTACCTTCTTCTGTGAGCATCTCGCTTTAACTGAGTGTAGGAAAACTAGTTGTAGGAAGTGTTGGACTAGTTATGTTTTCTGCTTTTGTGTTCGCAAATTACCCTTTCTGGTCGAAATTACCCACAAACAGTGATCCCGGTTGACGCAACCCAGAAGCAACGCGTACACGCGTACGCGCTCAAGATGTTTTGCATCGCTTTACTTGTAATGCACCTATAGAAGGACATGTAAGAAAGCATTCTTGACATGTAAATCTAAAGACAAATATCACCCTTTTATATCAGGGGTGCTTAGAGAAGCAGCATGATCGGTCATAATGAGATATCTAAGGTTTCTTCAACAGGCCTTGTGGCAGTATGGTCGCTGACTCTCAGCGGGACGGCTTATCATCAATTCTTAATGAGCATCGCTCAAAGAAAATCCTTCAGCGTCCAACATCAGCGTTTTCATTTTTAACTTCAAACTGTTTGAGTGTTATAGAAATAGTTTACAAGCTACCTCTGGCAGGCTGAGAGCAACACAAACATTAAAAACACAATTACCTGCGGGATAATGAGTACATGCAATGCGGTAAAGGATGTATATACTGTCAACTCCATAAGTATAAACCCTAGACGTGTAGGTCTTAGGCGCAAACATGCATATATGAAATATAAAAGAGGTAATCAATGGGCTATGGTGAGATAGTGTCATCACACGTGGACTAGTGAGAATTGTTATCTCCAATAAAACTCACCTTCATGGTAAAAGCATACTTTAGTTGGCACAAAAAATGAAAATCTATGGCGTTTTATTAATCAACTTTCTTATGTCTAAATAAACCATAAATACAATAAAACAGCAATTTTACTAAGCCAAGATGCTCTGTGAAGATACCCTTAAGCATTTGCCAACGTCATTCTTCTTGTACAATTATTTATATCTGTCACAGATACATAGCCCATTGGGGCCTTCTAAAACTCACTATTCCGCACACTACGTAATAAAAAGCATGAGCAACGTAACGAATTGACGTGCCTAAGCGTAGCGTGCCGGTTCGCGCGATTCGGGCCTTTCAAGGCCTCATCTGTCGTCAAGAAAAAGTTGGGGTCTACTTTGACCATCTTATTTCAGACAGATAAAATCTGTGTAGGCCAACGTTTTTGCCAAATTGAATTGGCCTTGTAGGTCTTTGACGAACATCGGTGTTTTGGTAAGCATGCAGTCAGGGCGGTTTTAGGTAGTCGTGTGTAGGGCCGCCCAGGGCCCTCTTCAGGAATGCAGGTTTAACCTTGTCGAACTTCTGCAGTTGGATTGCACTAACATTTATTCTAGATGAGTCGAGTGCCATAGGAGGCCATTAGTGCACTTTTCAAGTTTTCCAGAAAACTGTACTCAGGGATTATTTTATAATGTTAACCCTAATCTGCAAATCTTAAATGAGACCGCTTAGAAAGGACAAGCGTCGTGCCGGCCGAGACCGAACCCACGACTGATTGTATCAGAGTTGCCGGCCATCTCTTCTACTTCGTCCGGTTGACGCATAAATATATATATATATATATATATATTAAGGGTGCTGAAAAATCTATGAGAAATTGAACTTGTCTGTTAGTTTGTGATCAGTTTATGCTGCACCATTTATCTCCTCACAAACTTTGCCAAATCTAGACCTTCGTGTATAGGTAGCAACATAATACGCGAACTAACTTACGCTTGAGCTTAATTTATTCGTTAGCTAATTAACGAATGTGCTTGATCAGGTAGTGGTTACTGCAGTTAATTAGCCAGCTGGCTAACACTTTAGCTTAATTAGCTTGTTGGGTGTTCACTCAGATTGTAAGTGGTGGATTCCACCTCAAAGTTGTTCCAAAGCTGACGTATGGTCTTGACAGAGTATGGGGACACCTCACTCGAGCAAACTTTGGTTTGCTCGAAAGGTGTTTCACAATGTAAATGAAGCGAGTACTTTGCCTGCCAGTGCGGGTAAGAAGTTGCTGTGTGTACCTAATGTCAGGTTGTGTACTGGTTGTTGACATAATTCGATTGAGCTTGAAGACGCTACCTACAGGATCATTCAAGAGCTTCATCTCGAAATCCGGAAAAATAAATTTGAGCAAATCTGATGAGAGGTTGGAGACCTGAAAATGTTTAGTGTCTCTCACATCTGGTCCGACCTTGCTCTCAGGCGTGTGTACGAAGTATCACGCATCTGCCTGCCTGGTCCTTGCAAAGGGATCATTGCATTGCCTCTCGCGAATAACGTTGTATGTGTCAGTAGTATACGTATACTCATTACGAGTGAAATAAAAGTGATGATGATAAGTGGTGGTCTCCCTCTTTTATCTTAGCAGCTATAGCAGGATGAATATAATAACGGGTAATATAGTAACGATCTGTTTAGAAGAAGGTTGACAGCTGTTACTGCTGCTGCGGTTTCTCCGGGCGGTGACAGCAGACCTTGGATTATTGTGGCGAGAATGAACGGCGTTTGCGTTGCAACAACGACAACAACAAAAACAACAAGTCAGCAACAACAACAACAATAACATCAGACACAGCGACGACAACAACAACAAAAATTAATCCAGACCAGCAGAGGCAGAAACGGAGTTCGAAAAACCCGGTCCGGTCTACTTGCGAATTCCGCTCATCCCGTGACTAACATGAAACAGCAGCTGTAATCGTAGAGAGAAATGAGTGAGATCATAAATGTGACTGAAAAGTGATTGTATGCACAACTAGCTAGGCAACTCACTCACTCAACTAGTTTTATAAGTTAAATACCACATTGGTTAACTACCCTGCTATTTAATTACTTGTACAGTTAATTACTGAGTTAGCTGCACGCATTCTGTCTAATTAGTACAATAGCTGGTTAGCTAACCCTTTGACATGAAACATGACTGGCTTGTTGGCGCGACGACCGTTTGAACCTCGTTTGCCAGCCGAGTAGTTAGTTCCCTTCACTGGAGAAGCCGTTAACTTGGATAGACACGCACTTACTTGTGTTCTGCTGCTGGTTAACTGGTTAGATAGTAAACTGTAGTCGCGAGATAGATTAGGTTGATTGACTAATGGATGAATAATAATAATAGATCGATCAATGGATCAAATCTATGATGCATACATACTTACGTAGTAGTAGTAGTAGTAGTACTAGTAGTTGTAATAGTATGGACTAGTATGAACACGCCGAGAGCAGCTGACAACGCTATAGGTGTCAGTATACGTATACTCAATACGAGTGTGAAATGAAAGTGATGATGATAGTCGTTGAAGTAGTATTAAAGAATGGTTCCAGCTCCTCACCTCTTTCTGAGGCCATTTAGGTGAGAGCTTTCTAGTGGGTATTATGCCAACAACATCGGCATCGAGTCCCACACTACCCGCTTTGGGTGTGCGTAAAAGCATTTTTCCCTCTCACCAACAAAATAAGTAGTATGGGCTTACGGACCCCCCTATAAGCGTAAGCATATTTACCAAACATCGTCGATCGTCGTATGCGCCCCGCCGTATCTGGATTGCGCTATCCGCTCGGTACAGGTGCCGAAAAGCGGCAAAAGCAGCGACGCAAAGCCACGTCACTGCATCGGAGAGAGAACGTTTATCAACCCATCGGCGAAAGCTGGAAGCTAGTTGGTTGACACGAACCAGTTGTTCTGCTTGCGTGGCTGGGTCATTCATTCATTCAGAGAAGAAGTCTGCAATCATCTTCGACTAATCGGTTATTCATAGTTGATTGCGGATTAAACGCGCCTTTCGTCTCAACGCTAGTCTCTGTTTCTGCATTCGTTACTTCTACCAAATGTGCTTCGGTTTTTTGCTCCCCATGTTGTTGTTGTTGTTGTTGTTGTTGTTGTTGTTGTTGTTGTTGTTGTTGTTGTTGTTGTTGTTGTTGTTGTTGTTGTTGTTGTTGTTGTTGTTGTTGTTGTTGTTGTTGTTGTTGTTGTTGTTGTTGTTGTTGTTGTTGTTGTTGTTGTTCTTGTTGTTGTTGTTGTTGTTGTTGTTCTTGTTCTTGTTCTTGTTCTTGTTGTCGTTGTTGCTGTTGTTGTAGTTAATTTTCTTTTTCTCTTCTGTGCTTTTCTCTCGTGATATGTTGCTCGCACGTGGACCTGTCGTCCACTGTCGTTTTCGCGAGCCATCGCTACCCCGCCTTGCAACACTACCGCAGAAATTCCAAAGATATCGGCAGACAACAACAACAACAACAACAGCAACAACAAACAAATTGAATAGCCATCGCACAGGAGACACTCGACGCTTGATGCAGATGTTGCTATTTTTGCTGCTGCCGCTGTAGCTTGTAGCTCGTAATTGCGGCCATGACACTGACGGCGACTGTGGTGGTGATGTCGATGATAATGAAGATGATGATACTGATGGCGGATAGCGGTGGAAAGGGAAAGCTGCTTCTCTGGTCGGTTTTTGCTTGACGGTGAGATCCGGCGCCGTGGAAAGAGGATACGTGAACTAGACATGCAGATATATCCAACGCATGCGTATGTATATAACCCTACCTAGTCAGTAGTACAATCTCTCTCTCTCCATATATATTTATATATATATATATATATATATATATATATACATTCACAGCCGTTCTATTTCTCTCTAATGCACTGTAACTCGATAGGCATGTTTGTCTGCGTCATAGAGTATTATAGCAAAACGGAGTGAACGGCAGTACACATATATATATATATATATATATATATATATATATATATATAAACATATATACACATATATAAACTAAATAGGTACACAGAAAAATGAAGGAAAGAGGACGAGAAAAAGGATCATAACCAACAACCGCAACGACAAAGGTCACGCTCGCAATCATCTCCACTATAGCCGGCGTCCATAGGCGAGCGTTTTTCTCTCATTTCAAACATTCCTTCTCTCGACTGCCGGTATCACATTGTCAGTTTGACAGCCACGACGGGTCTGCCGTGTCTACATACGCGCGTCTGCTGCGAAAGCCAGCGATTTCAACCGATGGCGATGAGGACATGAGGACAATGAAATGAGATTAACTTCGAATCGGGCTATAATGTTAGTTGTCGCATCAACAGCTGCGGAAGCAGCAACATCGCCAGTAGCCATTCATCATTGTTGATTCATCATTTGGACAGCCAGTGAGTGGTGATCAGTGAATGTCACGGATAGCCAGTACACGTCGGGCCAATCTGTGGTAGAGCCGCCGCTTTAGGTTGAAGATCACTTACACACTTTCTCCCCGGTTACCGCTTCTCCCTACGACATCTTGACATTTGAGATTCTCGAATCTCACAGTGAAGTGTCAAGCCAACAAGATCAAGCTAAAAGGTGAGCATTTTTAGTCGTTTCTCTAGGAAGCCGTTGTGTTCCTGTTTTTTTTGGCATATTGTCATGCTCGATATGCCGCCTTTACAGTGGGCGTCACGCACAGTGAGTGATCAATTCGCAACAGTCATGCATAGAAGTGCGTGTACATACGTCAAATATTAACAGCGATATTGTGACGGTAATCACATTAAACTGGGACGCGCAGATGTGTATACATGTATATATATATATATATATATACATATATATATATATATATATATATATATATATATATATATATATATATATATATATATACATATATATATATATATATACATATATATATATATATATATATATATATATATAAAACAAAGCACACGGTCACATGCTAGCTCTCGCGTATTATATGAGCACTCGTTTGGCCATAACATCTGCGCCAACAACCTCGCGGCAGATGAAACTAGCTCCTGTTTTTTTTTTTGCTGAATATAGTTGTGAACAGAGCCATTCAGATTCGAGAACGATTTCCCGTTTAGGGGCCTGTCTTTTTTCTGCTCCATGACCAGGACAGCTCAGACGCGGAGGCTGTGGACGGGCGTCTGTTGCAGAAACAGCCCGTTCAGCCCGTTTCTTTCGTGGCGGAACAATACAGCAGTCTAGCGAGACAATGCACCAATGAGAAGAGATGAGAAGCTCTCTGGCCGAAAAACACATATACTATCTGAGTACTATGGCGCAAAACCTAAGGTTGGTCTATTGTTTTCGGTTTATGCGTCTACCTCTCTGCTCTCTTTCTCTCAATCTCCCCTCCTTTTGCCCTACCTGCCGCGGACGCCTATGCTATTTCTATGCATTTTGTCGGATTTTTTGTGTATATAATGCGCTTACGATGTGACGACTGACGATGACGATTCGGCGACAAAGTTCTACGATCTAGAACACTGTGGCGAAATCAACGTCAACATAGCCATTGCCTGGTATAATGGCAGCCGTGGTTGATGATCTGTGTAAACAGACAACAAATGATGGCATTCTAACGCATCTGCTGACTCTGTTTGGTGCTCCCGTAGTATATTCCGTTCAGGCCACAAAACCTGCTCGCTCTTACAGCTAGAGCTCTTCCAGTCATCTGAAAATATCTGGATGTTTGTTTTCCCTTTTTGCCACTACTGTTTTGTTGGTGGGAAAGCTTCGTAGTTGTTCGCCCCCGATGGGAAATTTAACAGGGTACTATTCGAACGTGAGCGGTTGCTCAAGCAACGGATCAGAAATACAGGTGCATACTCATCAAGCAGCGAAGCAGTCAGGAGCTGACAAACCTGCTACTCTATGGAGCTACGCTCTTCACCCGGCTGCTGACAAGATAGCCTTTCAAACCGGCGTTTACTGTGCGCGGGCAGGTTTTTGTAGGCTGCTCTATGTGGACCATAGACCGTCCTACGCACCACAATTGTTCGGTGGTCAAGGTTAAATCGCTTGCTTGTCGAAAAAGCTTCAACACCTTCCGACGTTTCAGATAGCAGGTCTTGTTAAACTGGGGCTGTGACTGTCTCGCTCGTCTGCATTACAAAAAGAACCCCCAATACTTGAACGTTTTTCAGTCCATCTTCCTTTCGGTCGGTGGTGCCACCAACTATATGGCAATTGAAATCGCCGTATGCCAATCCGGGCAACCACAGGTTATGGTCTCCAAAACCCGCGCCGACAACATCGGCTACATCTACATCGGCGTACTGAAGTAGAAGGTAAAACAGTGTAGGTTGAAGTTACCTTCATCGTAAATGCATGTTCTTCCTCTCTAAAAAAAAACAAGTACCAGCATCATAAATGCATTTTCTTCTTCTCTTAAAAAAAGTTGAAGTCACCTGAGATGCGTGTTAACCAGTATAACTACGAAAGGGCATGGTCGCACATCCGCCTGCCGTAATTATAATGAGCTGTTTCATCGTCATCTTCTCGTTCTAACTTCCTGGTTAGTTCCCATGTCATCGAATTAATTAAATGGAAACTGTCAAAACAAAAATACAAGGAATAGAGTTTACTTGTGTGTAAGGTTTTTGTCACTCGTATATTAAATACAAAGACATTTGACTATGTTTGTAACACAATACAGAGTGCATCTGTATTCAATAAGAAGTTAAACTTGTGTTATAGACAACACAAGCCGTTAGCCACTAGCAACGTAAAGTGATTAATGGTTCGATTTATTTATAGCTTTACATATGTATCCCTTTTATATCAGCGGCTCTTAAAGCGGCAGCACAAGTAGGCATGTTGAGATATCTAGGGTTTCACCAATAGTCCTTACAGCAGTATGGTCGCTGAGTCTCAGCTGTGTAAGTTTTGAAGACTTACTATCTAATCTCAATGATGACGTGCAGTTCGTAGAACCGTTGCAATTATGACAATCCTTTCGTTGTGCCTATGCAAACCCTGCATGTGGCACTGCGATTTATATCATTTTCAACAATGCGATAGAGCAGTTCCGCTAGCTTGACTTTTGAAACCGTCATGAATATACATATATCTGAATGTTTGTTTTCTTTTTCACACAATGCAAGTAAACCAACACTCGGCTAGCTAAGGCTATGTAAAAAAAAATTCGATCAACAAGAGATATCGGACCGGCTATACCTAAGCAGATGACAACCATGACTAGCGTACTAGTTATTTAGACAACATATATATATATATATATATATATATATATATATATATATAATTTTTGTGCAGTCACCAAACTACAATGCAACACTGTCGCATCTGAAAACGCATTTTAGCTCACGTGTGTTTGTATTTCTCTTATATTAACCACGACATTGCAGAAAATTATTTCCGACACAATTTATATATCATAATATTTATTTTACTCATATTAAGTATGCATACAACATAGATAATTATTCAGATTATACAATTATACAGTCAGCTGCTCGCGGCATGTTATTCGAGAGAGACAGTGCAGTGATCTCTTCGCAAGGGCCAGGCAGGCAGACGCATGAAACTTCGTACATGCCTGAGAGCATAGTCGACAGATGCACTCCGTGTACTCCTCGTGGAAGCTCGTATTCGAACAGACTAGGGATGATAGCCATGAACTATGTATCTGGTATAGACGTGGCGATTGTCACATCCAAGACCAGACCAGAAGTGAGAGGCACTGAAAAATATCTAGGTCTCCAACCTCTCGTCGGGCGACTACGGTCCCAGCCCCGGCTGGTAAGGCCATCCAGTCGACGCCTCTCGTCTCTCTGCCGTCCACCAGGCTCCAGCGTGGCGCGGTAGCCGACTTGCCTAAAAGCGCGCTCGAAGATGTCATTGATGGCATCGTGGCGGCCCCGCGTAAGCCCGGCTACCAGCTTAGTGCAGCTAAGACGATGCAGGCCGTTCCACCACCTGCACATTCCTCTAATAATAATAATCAGAGCGCTCAGGGCCCTGACAGGACTTCTGGACTAGTTTTCATGGCGGATGGCGAGGGCACTGAGAACTTGAAACGCTAACAGTGTAAATGTCGGCACACAAGTAAACTGACTATTGTATGTATCTAGGTAACGGTTTGTAAAATGTAAATAATGTCCCCCCTTTGACAAAATAAAGGCGCATTTGAATTGAATTGAATTGAGCCTAGGTTAGGCCTCAAAGACGACAAAAGACCCGACGGCGTCACCACCCCGCTATAATTCAAGGGCAAATGTCTGGAATGAGAGAATATTAATAATAATTGGCTGACCAAGCAATATCACAACTTATTGCGTCTAAAAATTTCATTATGTAGTATTTTTCACATAGGCAAGAAATGCCTAACGCACACGCACAGAAAGTTTTAGCTTAAAACGCGTTAACGAATAGAACACTTAGAAGACACGACCTGACAGCACCAACATTTAATTTCCCTCTTGGAGTTAATTGGGTGAACCCATATGTGGCGAATTAGGTAAACATCGGGTCCAAGAAGTAGGTAGTCGGGTACTGGTTTGAAACAAGCCGAGAACCTGTTAGTATTAGGGATTACATTTCTGTTTGATTTTATACTGAGTGCATAAATCATGTACGATCCTCATAGTATATTGTACCCATTCAGTCACTCTGCTCCTGTCTCTCAAATGATAGTGCGATACGGTACGTCTTAGGCCAAGAAGATTGTCTCCGAGTGGTCATGTTTGTTTTCCCGCTCCTGTTCTTAGACTGATCTGCCACCTTTTTTTTTATCTGCTACCGAGCGTTGTTAATACTAAGCCCTTACTGGAAGCCCCGACACATGCAGCTCTCAACTTAAAGCCAGATAACGACATACGGTTGATACAATCGGAATACCGGTGTAACACGTATCGTGGGTCTCTTATAAGTTGTCAAAGTCCGACCTTTGCATAAGGGCGTCTCATACGTCGAACGTCGAACAAAGAAAGACATGCAAGAATAGCCAATGTATTGTATCAGTAGCAGCGCAGAGGCAAAAGTGTCGCGGCGGCCGTAAAGAGGCGCATATAAACATATATATATATATATATATATATATGCAGTATGGCCTTGTCAGTGCTTGACACGTTCTCGGCCTCAGAGCTTGTTTTTTGTCATTCCATCTGAGAGTATGTTGACCATAAATTGAACTAACAGCACCTGTCATCACTTGTCATCTCTGGCTGTGTATAGATGAATATATATAAAATGTATACTTTTCGGCAGGGGCTCATAGACGCGTGAGCGTACATTCACTCGCGATGGCCTGCTCTGATGGCTGAAACGACTGCAAAGGCAAACCTACCGTAAGTCTGTGAGGAAAGCAAGATACAGGAAACAAAAATTGCCACTGCAACGACTGTGAAGGCCGGACTAATCCGGAGCTGTTGTCATGGTGAAAAAAGACTTCATTGCGCACCAGCTAGGCTTTGTTCGCAGGTCTTCACGCAAACGCTTTGTCATGTGGTATGTAGAGTGGAATACTATGCTTATATGACTGCTGGACCCGTCTGTAAGTAGTCAATGACAATACTCCGTTGCGAATCCCAAAAAGCAGTGGCCATTACCTTCCAAGCCGCCAAAACTCTGCCCGCCTTTTTCGGCGAATCCACCAAGTGCTGTCCACTACTCTCTGATTGCTGTTTTGATGCAGGTGCATAGTGATGGATCCACGTTCACGGATCGACTGCAAAATCTGGTGGTTGAAGCAAAATAATTCACAAACACGGCTGCAGGATGTCATTTTGTGCATGAGTTTGATCGATGATCAACCACGATGGCGATACTCACCTTGCACACAGCTTTTTCATTTCTAATTGTTCGTAATCTAACCCCATCCGCCAAGATGTCAAAGATCACAGCTATTCTTCGCCTTGCTTTAACTTGGCAATATTGCTTCAGGATTGGTCGATTGTTGGCCAACATTAAGTTTGTTAAAATACATGTTTGCCAGCGCTGGTCCAGAGTACCTATAGACTTTGTCCGACTCGGTTAAGCAAAAATGCTTTAACGCCGTACGAAATTCGTGTTTCTCTATGGCTATGCGACGTGCTTATAAACATTTCTGCCTCACGTAATTGATTAATGAACGTCGCTTTTTGCTGAAACCTGATGTGTAAAAGTGTATAGAGTTATACTTCTACTTCTTGTACTACAAAGAATATTGGTGATAATATGCATTGGCTCTACATTAAAAGCAAATTAATAATAATAATATATATATATATATATATATATATATCTTTACATATATATATATATTTTTTCAGTAAAGACCAACAGAAAGAAGCCTTCTCTTCTTCTTTCTGTCGGTCTTTACTGGAAAAATATAAGCGTTTAATTACTCTGAATAGACATAATTTCTCTTGCTCTGACGGATCTAGTAGTACTTAGCTTTATCGGCCGATGGTTGGTTTACAATATTGCGCGTACAGAGAAAACACACATTTGTATATACGTATACTCATCACGGCTCGAAAAGTCGAGTCAACGGAACTGCTCTATCGCATTGTTGGAGGTGATTTAAGTCACACTGTAGCCTGCAGAGTTTGCACAAGCATAACGAGGACATTTTATGAAACTTCTCTCGAATACAGATCTTCATGTAGAAGCCATGTACAGCAAATCGTGCAATTAGACGTCTATTCCCATAATTTCAGCGCTTCTGCAAACTACGCGTCATTGTCAGAGTTTCATTAAAAAAGCAGGTCTGCCATCCTATTCTCCCATTCAGACACGTACTCGTTGAAAGCTGCCGGTTTCGGTAAAACGTGTATTTTTTCTGTAAATCCTCAACATTTGACGGATACGACACCAGTAAATAGACTAATCTGTTAAGACGGCCGTAATTTGGTCAAGCGCCTTAAAGGTTAACTTCGGTCGATATGGCCATATCACCTGTATACTGTAAGAAGCAGTAGGCGCAATCTTTAGATTAAAGAAATGAATGGCCACGTCCATTCATAGCTAATGAGGGTCTCGGATACTATTTAATGATTGTAGTCCGTTTCGAATTATTTTCATCAATTTGCTTCGAGAAGTCCGTATCTCGAGACTACCCGAGACTACTACGTACCACGAAGACATGACTTCTAGGTAAAAGAGGTGTGAGACAAATTCTGTAGATTTTGAACCCAAACGAAGTTTGTCGATCCCAGCCAATTCCCACGTCAAAACTTCATTGTATTTGTTTTATTTATATTTACCTCCAACTTAATCCGGTGGACGTCATGCTGCAAGGTCGCAAGGGATTGTTTCAAATGAAATCGGCTGCGAGAGTATAACACAAGGTCGCCTGCATACATAAGGACGTCAACTTACGAGCGCCGACTTTGTATCTCTTCAGGAAGGTCGTTCACCAGCAGAATATCACACTGGGCAACACCAGTGGTTGGTCTGCAAGATCGCCATGTGTTCAGCGGCTCCACCATCTATGATAACTTGCCCTTCTTGTAAAATGCCTTTAATAATTATTCATAATATATTCAAAGAAACGCCGCAAAAAGCCAGGTTGTTAAGTACAATCGTTCGTGCGGCTGTATCAAAGGCCGCTTTGAACTCTACGAACTCTACTGCAAAGAGATAAGCCCTACTGCAAAGAGATAAGCCCTATTCGAAGTGCCTGTCGTGCACAATTTCGAAGTACAGCACATGTTGTCATTGTTGACCGGCCCCTTCTGAGGCCGGTCATATATATATGTTGCTTATATGTGTTGCTCCGGCAGCTTTCTGCCAACGTTAAGGAAATGTTTGAATCGATGGGCTGGGATAGCCGACAGAAGTTTTTAGATTGCGCTCTTCTTTGCAGTATCTCGGTAAGATGATAGAGCCAAGGATCCCCTTTTCCTTCAGGGTTAATGCTAAAGAGACTGGCTTTCTTGGTTTTGATTCCTCTAAGAACAATAGATATTACATCACGGCCGGATTTGCTGACGTCGAAGAACCAGCTTTCTACACAGCGGAACAAAAGTATTCAAAAAATGCCGTGTGGAAAGGTACCGATTAGGCTTACCTCGTACGTCAATCTGCGGCTCCGATTTTCTTTGCTCAGGGGCACTAAAAGTCAAATTGTTTAGGAGGATTTTAGGCATTCGTCTTATGTCATGAAGTTAGGCAGCATCTGCCTGGTGTCAACAGAACCAATAGACTGGTTCGGTATCGTTTGCTGCTCAATTTTATAATGAAGCATGAAGCCACACGCCGTGGTGTATAAAAAAATCCATATTTACCGCGGATGCAAAATGCAGTCAGTCGCAGAAACGACCGTTGGCTTGCTTATGATTCCAGAAATATGCCGGTTCTAGGATAAGCCAATATAAAAATTCCAGCCTATGTGCACATACTGAGTGTTGTTTCTGGTGAGAGAAACGTTATGACTTTAAGCTCACTTCCGAAAGGTGAAAGACGAAGTCGATCTGCATGCTCTATCTCATTTACGGTTAAACTGTGCAGAGTAACTCTGTCACACGATAGACGCGATACGTTTTTCAGCAGTAAGGCGCTCCCACTCAAACCAGCAATTTATTAGAGGGGTGGCTGGAAGATCGTGTAAGCAAGTGACAATGCAAGCAAAAATTACTTGCGGATGCGAAACACCCGGGTGTATTTGTTTTAGACTGCTGAGCAACACATTTCGATATAACAATATTGGTCTACGCGCTGTTTCTACTAAAGAAACATTCGCTTTGAACGGAGTTGTGAACGATTTACGGCCTTAAATCAAATCGGAAATCTGAAAAAAGAACGGTGCTGGTAACTGCACTGTCTATATAGACTTGAATATATCGAGAATAGCCCCTGTTCAGACAAAATTTCAACCTTGTTAGGACACTTTCATGTTCGCTCCAGTAAGATTTAAATACTAAGAGCTTATATATATATATATATATATATATATATATATATATATATTGCAAGTATCATTGCACTTACAAGGTGGTTAGCACATAGACGTGTAAGGTATAATCAATGCAAGCATCTTTTGTTCGCGAGGCTACATAGCGTCCGTCCCATTGAGCGAGAAAATGCAGAGATAAATGCCGATGCCTCCAGTAATTAGTCGCGTGGTACTTGCGCGTAGCGCAATCTTGCGAGCAGGATCGTTAAAGATATTCGTCCCCTACCTGATGAAACTCGCGACTATAACAGACTAGGTAATGGATACCGTGTGCAATGTACCTTGTGTACACGTGACGACTAGTGCATGCCATGCCGTCCTATAGGTTTTTGGAGAAGTAACATATGCACGAGCAACATCTTCCATGATTTCCGCCACCTTAGCTTGCCATTCCCGCAAGATATGCTGGAAACGCTCAGTAAGTGGCGACTTCATCCTGATTTAAATGACTTTCCCTGCTGGTTGGTTTGCAGCAGACTCGGCACTGTGCTGAACACGTCAAGCAGAGTCAACCTGTGTCATGTAACTAAAAAGCATTTCTCGAGTTGCGTTCTTCTGGAATGTCAACCCAGTAGGTCACTGCTAAAACATTTGGTTATAGTTTCTTTCTAATTTCTTTCTTCAGCAGCAACGATGGCGGTGGTATGCTTGTGCGGAAAGCAAACTAGAACGCAAAAAAAAGCGAATCGTTTTCATGTAACAACGTACTGGATACGGATATTATCGAGGCGATGGGCGTACCAAGAACGCCCCTTTTCCACAAGAGAAGGGAGAGACAAGGAACGCCGACATTTAGAAAAGCGACACGAGCTCTTACCCGCTTGCAGTATCCTGTAGGTTGTCTGTGATCATAATTGAACCGTCCATTGAAAAAATAAAGCCACCTCAGCAAAGTGCAAGAAACGGGAACCAGTTACTAGTTTTAAAATGCTCGTATTAAATACGGTCTACTCTCGGCCCTCAGGGCGCTGGGTTTGACCTCTCGTGGAAGTACTGCCATAAGCTTATGCGGAGTTGGGATCGAATCCAAACCACTGGGCATATTGATGTGTTTATATTAAATTACATATTTATATTTACAGTTATACTTATATTTATGTTTAGACTTACACATGTCAATAAGTATCGCTTCCAAAAAACGTGTGTCGTCCGGGAATCATATCAGCGACCTCCAGGGTTAGAGTGGCTGACCACATCTCCCATTCCGTTTTCTCCCGATAGATATATATATATATATAGAGAGAGAGAGAGAGAGATAGATTTAAAGAGAGACGTCGTAATCGTCTATTTCTCCTTCCCGAATAAAACGGTGAAACAATGCAAAGCAGGTAAGCGGTGATTGGATGAGATATGCTCGTTTCTTTTCATGTTTGTTATATTTGGCAAGACCACTTGGCCTACCGTAGCGGCGCGAATGCAGCGAAAGGAGGAGAATTGCTTTCCGAGGAGAGAGCAGCACCAATAAAAGACTACGGCAACAACAACAACAACAACAACAGCGGAATGGCCTTGTGAGACCATTCGTGCACGGGTGGAACATCTGGCTTATTCTAAATATATATATATATATATATATATATATATATATATATATATATATATATATATATATATATATATATATATATACATATATATATAAATATATATATAAAAAAAATATATATATATATAAGGCGAGAAGCTAAGGAGGCTGTTGGCAATGATGGCAGATTCCATTGCACTATCTGCGTGGCTTCCATCTGGTCCTCTGCACTAAGGTCTAAGAGAAACAGAACGCATGCTGCTCTGCACTGAGATGGTGACCAGGGCGTCGTGTTAACGTACAACCTAAGCTACGTTGAATGCTAAAAGCTGTCCGCTTTGCAAGTTACAAGGAGCCAGAGAGAAGCACACAGCGCCAGACAGTGGTTGAGGATAAAGCTTATGCGTGAGAAAATCCTCCTCTGAATCCAACTCTGCAAGCCGGGGGGCCATCTGCAGGGCAGAAGTTCTTCAATGAGTCGAGGCCGCACCTATAGCATTCTAGAGAAGGGAGACCGAGGCAGAGAGGGTAAACGCAGTGACGCCACGTGTAGATACGTCTTTCCGAATACGTGAGAGTGTGTTTACAGATGCGCGGAGAGATGAACGAAGATTGATGACAAGATCTTCCTTCTGTTGCCGATAACATGGTTTATCGTTGTCATATTCGACACATGCATCGGCCAGTTCTTTCTCTTTTTTGCGCGCATAGAGAAAGGGCGTCCTATGGATAGATAAAAAGAGAAAGTATATATATATATATATATATATATATATATATATATATATATATATATATACATATACATATATATGCATATGTTTATATCGTTCTCCCTATTTCTTTCTCTCTTGTTGTCTTTCTCTCTGTATCTATACGAGCAATAGCCTGCGTGCGTGGGTTTATGTGTCAGCGTTGATGTATCTTTAAATGCTTTCCTCTACTCTTTCCATAGGTCTCTCGAGAACAAGGTTCATTCTCGTATCGAGATGTTCGTTATCTTCGAGAGAAGGCAAGGGAAACCGTCGTGACAGGTCATTGTACAAAAATATCTCCCTTTTTATGGAATAAGCACATGATCTGCCTTGCTCCTGCTGCTCCCGTGCTACTGCTCAGTATTGCTATTATTCGGCTTATTGATAACATTACTATTGCGGCAACGTCTACTACTACTACTATATTCTTTACCACTGGTACGTTTTTGTTGTTGTTGTTGTTGTTGTTGTTGTTGGTTTGTGCTTATGGTGAGAGGAAACAATATGTGTTTACGCACACCCGGCACGAGTAGTAGTATTGTGGGTGGCGTAAAGCCACTGGCAAAAAAACACTTTTACTGAAAGGCCTCACGATGAGGAGAGTACGAGCTGGTACCCTAAAAAACCCTACAAAAACTTCAAGCCCTGACTGCTCTGACCGTTGGGTTTTGTGAACAGAGCGCGTATTGCGACGGTCTGTACCAAGTCTTTCCGTTGGATGAAGAAGCTGGTGATCGCGGCGGTGGCGACAAATGATGAGGCGATCCTTAATGCTGAGTGATGTTCCCACTTTGAGAGTCGTCGAATGTGACAGTGCCTCTACGCCATTTGTTTGCAAGTTACAGGCAGTTTACATGTGATTGCAGCCGCTATTGGTACTAAAAAAAAGTACTTCCAATAATACCTACTATTGGTACTGCTGCTAGTACTATTACTACCACCACTATTACGCATACACTACAACGGGTACAACTGCTACAACCGGCGGCGGCGCGGTGTTTGTGTTTATCGTAGCCTGATACAACGTGCGTGGTCGTTATGTGTTGTGGGTTTGCAGCGCACCAAAAGATTGGCAGGATCGAAAAAGCAGGATTTCTTCCGACGACGACGACCTGGGGGTTGACGACTTCGACGCAGGCAGCCAGGAAGCAAGGAGGCTTTGTGAGTTGCCGTTTTTGCTTTGCCTTTCACGCTTGAGCTTTGCCAAACTGACCAACTGAAAGGATAAACACGAGAAGTGTGGCCGACACACTCTATGTAAGTAGGAATCTAAAAAAATCCTTTCGGGGCTGACTCTCAGCCAAGATTGAACGCCCATGGGATCTTTTTTTCGCATTGTTCATTCATAGACGGACGACTCCTTTAAATACAAATGTGGGGCAACGGTGGGGCTTGAACCCGCGTACCTATCTAGTGTCTCCTCCGGTCGCGAGGCGCAGACGCATGCCAGCACGCAACCGACCGGACTCGACATGTGAGTAAGTATCTGTGTGCTGGTAACTAGACCATGTACAAGTTGGGTCACGGAGATATACGGCGACGGGCACAAATATCATGACGATAACGTTAACGATAACGTGCCGATTTTGACATACAGCTGTGGCTGATGTGCAGCCAAACCGCTAGCAGAGGTCGGAGGGAAAATGGACACTCGCGGTAGCATAGCGATGATTGTCGCTTTTGCGAGACGCCAAGTAAGCAATCGTCCCATAGACTTCCAAATGCGCTCTCACTGATTTAAATGCGAGCCTGATTCAGTTCCGAATACGAACATGACTCTGTATGGGATGGCGTGCGCGGTAATCTCCATGGCCGTGGCGTTGAAGACTGAATGCCGCAGGCACAAAGCTGGGAATTCGCACATAGAAAACAATTATTTTTTGATTCTACGTTTCGTGTGTGTCGATCAATCATCCCACAAGGCGCTGAGGGAACAGGAGGGATATATTTCTATGACGTTTATGCAAATGTCTTCTAAAATAGCCTAGGCTACAGTTTCTGACCTAACTACAACAGTTCTTAAGTAACGACTCTTTGGTGCTTATATAAGCTTGCCATTATCGGTGTGATGTATTACACAATTGAAAGCAATAAAGTGATTTAATACTCGTAATCGGACACATACGTAGAGCAAAACCCAAAAGACGAGCATTGATGGCGAAGTTAAGCCAAACCAATGATGTATATATTAACTAGCCTAGCAAGGGCTGACAATTGAGGCTATGCTCAACGTTTGATTCTGTAAATTTTTTATCCATACCTTAAGCCAACTTCACGGTCATTTTTACTGCCGAGTATTTATATTGGAGTGAAGAAAATATTTGCAAGTGTGGCTTTGGAAGTGGCGCGTTCGACCTTGGCAAAACACTTGTTCTCTTGACGCGGCATTTCTTATAAATTGCTAATATAGGCTTAATTAGATTTAAATACATAAAAAAAATATATATATATAGTCTCAGTTACTGTGTCGTACTAGACGTAGTGTCGTACATTAGCTGTCTGTGTTGTGTACACATGTTCGAAGATTTGCAAGATTGACCCTGTCTATTGTAAAAACTCTAAATAATATTCGGAACCCTGGATGTGTTGTTGATTCTCTCTCGAATGAATAATGCCAACTGCTACAAACTATTATTTATTTTCAGTATAATTGTGTCTAAAATGATTTTTTCCATTTCTAGCAAATATACATGAAAATTGTACTGTAAATACGTTCTTTGTAAAGAACTACGAGTATATATATATACATATATAAACATGCAATTAGCTCAAAAAACTTATCGTCCAAAACCAGCGTTAGGCCAAGGCGGCATAAAACATATTGTTGCAAAAAACGCACACACACACCGCATCGGTGACTTCTCACCGTGGAACGAAAAAGCAAAAATGCGTTCAATTATTTCTTTGGACCAGAGGCCGCACTATACAGTCATATAGGACACATGGAGCGGCTCTTCGTGACTCACGTGAGGCTTCTTGATTGCTCAAATATGACAGTTTTGTTTATTAACACTGCCACTCAGATATAATACTCTTTTTAATAGCAGCAGAAAGCAAGTCTACGCTCACATATTTAGACTTGCTAGACTCAGCCACGCCCATTACATTGTTGTCCAACTGATTCAAACTGGGGTTTTTTGGCAAGAAGAAATGAAAACGGCTTACTGAGCTTGTTGCTTGAGAGGAAAGAGAAGCAAATGGCATCAAGCAAAACTATTGACTTCTGAAGCCTCCGAGAACATTTGTCTGACTTATATCTGGCATACGAATTGTACCAGAGTTCCTTGTGAACAAGCCTGCGCAAGGTCGTTATGGACTTGTTCTATTTTTCTGTATCTGCAAAATCGGTTGCCATCCGTTTAACTGTCCGCTGACTTTCGTCAAAGAAGTTTGCAGTTTTATCAGGGACGCTTATAGCGGCAGCAATAGCGAACATGTTGAGAAATGTAGGGTTTTCTCCAGCAGTCGTTGAGACAGCATGATTATTGACTCGTAGTTTCTCAGACGTTTATTATCTATTCGCAATACGCATCGCTCAAAGGACATTCGATCTGCAACAAAGATTAAACCGGCGATATCTCGGTAGATGACAACCATAACTAGCACATTAGCCCCCTAGATCACGCCGCGCCTCATATATATATATATATATATATATATATATATATATATATTTATATAATTAGTTAAAATGACTCTTACTTTGGCTGTTTTCTTTCACCTCCTTATATAACCTGTTGTTACTTATATGAGAACAACAATAATCAAAGTTAAACACTTTGCGGCCTTCCAGCCGCCAATGTAGTCAACGCATATAAATCATAGGTATGACGTTAAGAGGTTTCACTAGGAAAGTACGTCCTTCGCGTTGTAACTCATGAACGGATGAACATACGAAACCGAACAATATGAACATTCATATAAACTCGTCGGGTAAAGATAAGCATATATGCTGTTTAGCCGTCGTCGTCGTCGAGTGCTGTTAAACGTGTTTTTTTTTTATTTAAAGACTTAACTAGGCAATTTTCGGTGCATACACGTATACCACACAGGAAGCTCCCTTGCAAATGTGAGCCGGGCCGGCAGTATGGGGTCCAACCCACAAGGCTCGTCGTGTCCCCGTCCGGTGCTCCAACTGGTGACAGCCGGAGAGGGCATCATAGTCGGAGAACCGCGTTTGGTGGGGTTCCTCCTCGAGGGCTGCGGGGAGATGCGCTCTGCGTAGGCTGTTTGGTACCGCCTTTGTTTTCGACAACTTTTTTTTTACAGGTTTGTGGCACCTCCCCTTATTGAACAAAGGCGGCTCCATCATAATTATGTTGACTTATAGATCGATGCTGTAATCTGGTCCTGTTGTCCATATTGGAAGCTGTGCGCGCCGCTCCTCCATGCCGTCCCGTTTCTCCTACCATAGATATATTAGACGCCGACGCCTTTTGTTCTTTTGCAGCGGTTCTCTTCTAGACCGCGGCTATTCTCAGCCTTCAAGCCGCTTAGTCACTTTGGGGGTCGTCTTTGGGGCTACGGTGCGTTTCGGGTGAGGACGTCTTGAGGCCTCGGTCGACAAAGACCCTTGGCCGTGTGTACAATGTTAATTTCCTGGCCGGAAGTGAACGGCTAAACAGCGCTTCCGGCCCACTATGGGAATAGCCTCGTTCGCGCACCTCTCCAGTCGGCATAGTGCAGAAACATAAACTTGGTGAGGACGAGGTCGTTGGCGTACCCAAGAAGGTCGATCCCAAGGGGCACACCCATCTTTCAACGCCTCTATGCGTGATTCAATCTTCAGCGGCAAAATAGCGTGTCAACGACTAACGAATCTTATTATCCAAGCGCCAGTCAATGGCGAACGTGATGCACTTTCTAGTCAGTTCTCTATGATCGATTCGCTTCACTTATTGCCTATACATATAATTTGTTGAAATTTGCATATGTTCATATGCTTAAGCTGCATATAATTTTGACGCACAGGATAATTGCAAATAAGTTCTTTCGGCTTCCCATTGAACTTGTAAGTTGTCGACGCGTCGACTTGATTACGCTAGCATCCACTATTTAGGCATCTAAGAACATTTCGTAAACTCGTGTGCGCAGTATCGGTTTGTACGTCGTAATAACAGGCTGGCTGTCGCTGGGAGTGTTCTCCTAGGTCCGCCACTTTGTGCCCTCGGTCTGTAGACACACCGCAAGGTGCGCGTTAACTAAACTAAGTAGGACTACGCCGGTTATCAACTATAGTGGCGCCCCAGTCGCCAGTAACAGGACGTGGTCGATACATTTTATGGGCCCCTCTAGCCTCGTTAGTCGTTACTTACGTCCACACCCATTCTTGCTCTTCTGTCCTCTCTGTCGCCATGCTGTGCTCCGTTGGCGTGATTCGAGTCAAGGTATACGCGTGCTACGTACTCAGGATTCCCGTCATCATGTGCGTCTCATCAGGTGCCGCCCCCACAGTGATCGCCATCGGAAGTGCGTCGTAGGAAGCACTAGCTAGATCGATACGAAACTTCACCAAAACAGCTTGACGTGACATTTGCAATGTGCCACCAACACGGTCACTCGTCACACATTGACTAGCACGGTAAGCGAGCGCTAGATTTGATAACGTTATATTCTCATTAGCGTGACATGCGTCAAGTGCGCACCGGCTGAGGTGCGCTCTCTACGTATAATCGCCTGAATCATTGAATTGTCCCGTTTTATCCAATAGCGATCAGCTATATAGATATACATTTGTCCTTAGGTTGAAACTGACTCTATATAATATATAGTTAAGTTAAAATTTATCGAGCAGTTCTTTTTCAAGATTTTTTTATTTTAAATATATATATATATATATTTAACAAGAAAATTTATTGACAGTGTCCGACATCGTTTCAGAGTATCCGGGCGACATCTGAATATGAATTGATAACGGTCACAGCGCCGACGTCCAAGTTGGAAAACAAAAGGAGCCGTTTAGGAGGCATTGCACACCGAATTACGACTGTACCCGACATAATGAATCTTCAAAAGAAGGCTGTCCTGGTCGCGCTCGCGAGCTGTCTCGCGCTTACGGTATTTCTGCTCTGTTTTTTTCTGCGTGGCAAAACAGATCCCCTGACCCACCGCGAAGGACCCTCCATGGCAGTGACGTACCGAGAGTGGGCTACCGCTATCGATGAACACCAATGCACACACATCTCGAAGTAAGTACCTCGTGTGTCATGGATGTGTCACAACACGCAAGTTGTATGTGCTAGTCACATGGTACATGTACCGATTAGAGTAGTAGGACAAAGTCGGATTTTACAGATCTGGAAATCCTGGGCATTTTGTAGAAGCTTTGTATCCCGGCTGTAAAGCGGCGACCAGGCCTATGCTCCGTACATGATAACTGATCGCACCAGCTTGTTGTATAGCCAGGTAGTACCGCAATTGTGATAGTGCAACGTTCCGAAGAATTCAGTTTGTCAACCTAGGCGATTTATATATATATATACATATATATTTACTTAAGAAACATATACAAAAGCATACACCGCCTTGTGTTTAGGCATTTTTAGACACATTAACGCACTATAATCGTACTTAACCACGCGCCGCGTGTGCCTCTTGTTTTCATAAACATAGCAGTAATGAGTGGAGGGTTGTATGGTGATGCACCATCTTGCTTTGCTTAGACATCTGTGCTCCCCGTTTTTTTATCCAATTGTGGCCGATCCACTCCGGTATTCACCTTATCTAAATTGAAAGCAATGAACCCCAATTAACCAAAGAGTGGCCGGTTCAGGTCTTGAACCTACGACCTGCCGAAGGAGGGCAAGGGTTTCCCACTAACCCACCTTGCTTGTGGCATATCGTGGCATTGTAATTGATGCGCCGTTTGGTCTTAGTTAACGAAGCTAGTCAAGCGTCGGTGAACCCAGGCGGCAGTATCGTATTGATGTCACCTGATGTTTTTATGATGACGATGATAATTATGATAAGATTCCTTCCTACCTGGCTTTCATTTTCAGGGATCTGTATTCGCGCGGGGCAACGGTGGCTGATGTCGCTGTGGCGACGCTGTTATGTCTCGGCGTTGTTTTGCCCGAGTCGCTTGGAATCGGCGGCGGTTTCCTGGCCATTTACTTTCGACAGTGAGTCCACTCGCTGCACCCCTTTTTACGTTATAACCGAACCTTTATGACACGAACAAAAGCCATTTGGCTGTAATAGCACACACTTGATCTGCGTCCTTACACTAACCACATTCCTTAATATTAGAGTTAATGCGAGCGCGCGTTAAAAACGAATTAAAAAAAATACTTGAATGTGGCTGCGTTTGCCTCTAACGCAGCCCCATACGTATGCTACTCATCGTCCTAATTCACCCTAAGCAGGGGTCTAATGGGAAATTTCGTTTGTACATCGTTCAGTTCATGAAATGAGAGACTCGTGTGGGATAGTACACGAAAACAGCCAAAGTTAAAAAGAAGGAAACACATACCGCAAACGACAAATTTGTGCCTACCTATGGTGCGCGAATATATCTTGAATTGACTCCGAGCAGCCTTGAATTTTTCGCCGCAAAATCTTCAATTGACAAAAACAACGGCTTTATGCGTACGTTGAAGTGTTGCTATTCATTATCGTAAGAAGCAAAATTGTTAGCATTGCAGGCCATTGATACGCTGAAACCTCGCAATTTTATGGAACCTCGCAAACGTTTATTGTAACGCTTCACGTATGGCAGAAAGAGGTAACATTTGTTAGCTCTATAGTGTATCGCACCAGCGCCAATACACGAGCGTGCGTGCAGTCTTGGATTGTCGTAACGTCCTGGTAAATGTATTTTGGTCTTGTCCTGCGCGTTTCACGCATATGTCTATGTCGCTGCGCCGCCACCGCTCAGCTCAACAGGCACGGTGCACTTTCTCGACGCGCGTGAGACCGCACCGAACGCTGCAACGAGGGACATGTTCATTGGCAAAGCTAACAGAGACATTGGTGCGTCAAAAACCAAGTGATACGGTAAATGAACATGCATAAGTGCAACGTCACGCATAGATGATAATGATTACATGCGATATGTCGGTGCATTTATTGCCATCATTGACATTTTACCTGTTATCACCTTTACATAGATTTATACACCTTTATCACCTTTACATGGCCTTTGTACATGCCCGGCCTGCCCAGGCTAGTTTAAGTCCCTGCAGAGACTATATATATATATTTTAACAACCACACACATTTTAGCACATTTTAACAACCAAATCGGTTGTCGTTTATATACGCGGCTTTGAGATAACGTAGTAAGCGACATCTAGCGACGCGAATAGTGTCCGCCGTAATCGTTCGCATGCGCGGGAGCCTATCCATGACGGAGGAGGAGAGACGCAGACAGTTGTGTGTCCCGTCCGTCCCATTGCGGCAATGCGTGTAAGAACATCATGGCGTTTCCATGACAAAATTCGACAACTGAGGAGTAGCGAGGTGTTACTAGGTTTCTGATAACTGCGGAACGACATTGTGAGAAGTGATCATGGCGTGTCAATGCGACATGCGAATGTTGGCCGTGGTGGTGGTAGTGGGGGCAGGTGTTGAAACAGTGAAGACAATTGTGTACGACGGAATAGGCTATTGAGCTATTGAGCTGCATCCGCGCAGTGTGTTCCTGCAAGAAGAACCTGCAAAAGCAGTGCAAAATTTGTCCCGACATTATAACTATGAACTCCAAACTAACTATAAACCAACTATATACTCGCCAGTGACGAGAGAGGTTGGTGCCATCACCTCGAGTCAGAAGCAAAGCGAGGCGGCATGCACCTCTCTCTAAAAAGATGCTAAGCTTGTCGCTTGGAATCGGCGGCAGTGCTTTCAGCAGGAAAGATGTTGTCAGGAGGCGAGATGATGCTTAGCAAGCAAGATAATGTCTTCCGACGTCCGAGGTCTAATGCCCATTGAATTCCTCGAGCAGAGGAGTAATAGTATGAGTAACAGTGGCTTGTACCGCAAGACACATAACTACGGCCTGGACTGCTCATGAAGGAAGTGATTCTGCTCCCCAATAACGCGTGTCCACACGTCTCCAAAGTCACACAAAGTGTACCGGCCAAGTTCAAGTGGGAGCAGCTTGAGTATCCACGCCATACCGCCTGCATATGTCGCTCCGCGATTTCCATAAGTTGGGTTCGCTAAAAACATCTCAAGGGAAAGTTCTGCCTTAAATTCGCGTGACGAACTGAACAGATACAGTGAATAACTGGCTCTTGTGAGGGCCACAGAGGAACAGCGAATCCTTCGGCCCGTGAAAAAGTGAAATAGTTGTACTCAGGCTTCTCGTGATTAGTTTTGGATGAAGACTTCACTCATACCCAAAGTGTCGTTTCGTGCCTTTGTTTCTCTGAACACCCATTATAGTTGTATATTATATAGTTGAATATATTTAATTACATTCATTGCAAAATTAGATGAATAGCAATCCTCAAAAGAGATCGTATTCTCCTGTAGGTGTGGCAATCCACGTAATTATTAGTCTATAAGGTTAGTCTATCGCAGTCTATGCATTAGTCTGTTGTTTAAAGACGAGGATATCCAGCGGCTCCTAAGGTTGCCTAACTACCTAATTAGAGATTAAGTTGACTTGCTCATGTCAACTTCTTACATGATTTGGTCATACGGGCTAAGTGGAAGATGGTATGAACTGCTAATTTGCGTTGGTTGAAACAGATCAATTTGTTCAACCTGGTCTATGCTTGTAACTCCCATAGAATTATACAGAGAGTCTTTGAGAAATATTTAGAAGGCGACATAGGGAATTTGAACATGGTCTGCGAACTCTTGTTTCGAAACGAGAGTGATTTTACTAAAATCGGTGACACGGGTGTCCGACATAGGAGCATAAAATGTGCAATTGCAAAACAGTCAGTCCAGATATATAAAGTCTGTACAGAAACTAGGCACATCGTCATATTCGTTAGATTCTACTTCTTCAAGAAGAAGTACGTACAATTCCGGGCAAAAAATGCAACATGGTCATTTAGAAAAAAATTGCAAAAACTACGTTTTTATTAGCTTTTACGCCCAATACTTTGAAATCATAACCGCATGACATTTTCCTATGTCGCTTTTTAAATATTTATGGGAGCCCCTGTATATATAAATATATATATATATATATATATATATATATATATATATATATATATATATATATATATATATATTTGGCACCAACTCGATGGCAATCAGAACTGCGGTTGCGGTGTAATGAATGTTTCCCGGCGGACATGCGAGTAAGTGCATGCATAACTGACCTATCCATCAGATCAACCAGTTGTCATGGCTCTAGAAGCGCACACAGCTATCTAGTACCTCATAGTAATTGCTCGAGGGTGCCTCCGCGAACCACTATACAGATGTGGAAGATATATATATATATATATATATATATATATAGACATGTAACCTGTCATCGAGCCTCATATATGTAACTCCGTTCGGTACGGGCTCGCTACGGTATTTTATTGTTACCTTCTTTTTTGCTACGTTTAGAGTGCTCATACTGGACTGGATATATGTATTTAATAGAATATCTAATAGTCTTAATGACACAATAGATGTAATTCTGCCAACATCAGAGAACGCCACATTAATCACAGAATTAATACAATTATTACTTTTATGGGTGGTTTAGATAGAAATAGAAAGGCTAGCGCCTTGTTCTTAAACTCAAAAAATAGGATAGAAACCACGCTATATTCTGCGTAAAGGGGTGATGTCTCTCTCTCTCTCTATATATATATATGACATTTAAGAACATACTAATTTCAAACTCGTGACTGCAGAATACTGAGCAATGACAGTATGAAAGTTTCTCATGAAACACGCGCATTTGTTGCGGCGTGAATAGGACCCGAATCGGTTGCTGTGCCAGGAGAGATACGCGGATATCGTGAGCTGCTTGACTTCATAGGCTCAAACGTCACTCAACGGGATATCTTTGAGACTGCTATTCGGCTTGCGCGGGACGGCTTCGTCGTGGGTAAACACATGGAGCGCGCCATGGAAATGAAACGGGACATCATTTATGCATCCGATGAGCTGAGGTTTGTGGAATGCCACCTTATTTAACATACGTGGTTATATATATATATATATATATATATATATATATATATATATAGATATATATATATATATATATATATATATATATATATATATATATATATATATATATATATATATATATATATATATATATATATATATATATATAATTAATTAATTTATTTATTATTTAATGTTATGGTTACAGGGAAATGTGAATAACTAACTACACTTGGGTTTGTGAGGAGTTCTACCAGTCGAGCTTGTCCTCAAGGTAGCCTCTCATTGAGCCCATAATTGCTGCCGCATTGCCGCGCTGAACTGCCAGAGATAGTCGCTGAAGTAGAAAGTCAAAAGCTCTTTTGTCCCCTGTCGCCTGTTCTATTTGTTTGCCAACCATATATATATATATATATATTTATATATATATAGAGAGAGAGAGAAGGGAGAGAGAATCGATCAAAAGATCAAAGCCAATTCACATTTTTGACTTCAAAATGCTTTTGCCTGTGTAGCTTTAAAACTTGGAGCGGTCTGTTGGCTCTAGGATGGTGGACCCAAACCGACTGATAACTTCAGTGGAAGCCACCCGCATTCAGTAGAAAATTATTTATTATGGCATCTCTAAGAGATTGTGCCTATTATATAAGCAAAAGGAGCTTTGCACAAATTGACTACTGTTGCAGGGCATGGGTACGGATGACTTGTTACTTAAAAAGGCACCTTCCGTTCGTAATGAAGGTGATTGCTAGGAACAAACGTAGATCAATCACAGCGACGTGACACAAACGGAACTGTGAGCACAAAAACGGTCGTTTTCAACCTCTTAACCTCTGCTAAAGGACTCTCCTCAAACTGGGGACTCTGTGCATCTAGTAGGTCATTGCACTTGTGATTTACTGTGAGCTGCTTCTAGGAAACCAGACTGTTAACACCTATACATACTAACAGAAATTGTACTGTTTAAAAATGTCGTTTCTAAGAAACGTTCACGTACCGCGACACTGTGTGACTATGAAAAATGACGATGTATTTCATTGTAAATCAATTTAGGACATTGTGATATAAGGGAATACTTCATTTGCTTAATCATCTCGCTACGTTGTCCTTTTTTTCCGAAAAAAATCGATATGCGGCAGATTTTGTAGTGGATTTTATGTACTGCACGACGCATAGAACGACACAAACATGCTGATATGTGGCTCTATCTTTTATTTTCTTAGAAGAAAATTGATCTCTCAAGTGATAGCTCAATCTAATACATTTTGATATTCTAGGAAACTGTACTTTGATGAAGTAAAGAACTCGACTCGAAAGTTCAATGAGACCATCCACAATCCGTTTCTGGCAGAAACTCTCGAAAAACTAGCCGCCTCTAATGACTTTGCGAAGGAGTTCTACGAAGGCAGCGTTGGGGAGGCAATTGTTGATAGACTGAAAGCTATGGGAGGTCTCTTGACTCGCGAAGACCTTGCTAGCTACAAGGCGCTTTGGAAGAAACCCACGCACTCTACGGTGAAAGACAAATTCGACGTTTATTCAGCAGGTAAGCATTATTATTTTGCAGAGCAAACTGAGAAGCTGCGTAGAATAACGCGCCTTTAGTCCGAATACAGTTGTTGTGTAGTTTTTTAATTTACGAGAAAAAAAGTGAGAAGCGAGGTAGTAGAAGAAGTTAGAAGGGAGTAAAGACCAAATAAGATTTATAGTAAGTAATATATACCGTTGCAAAAAAAATTATATATCTATATATATGTATATATAGGGTGTGACAAAATATTTCGGAAGCGATATAAGGAATTGAAGAGCTCGTTAAAGCAAATATTGTTTCTATATATATATATATATATATATATATATATATATATATATATATATATATATATATATATATACAGGGTGTTGCAGAAATTTTTCATAATAGAATATACAAATTGTAGAGCTCGTTAAAGCAAATATTTTTTTTCATTGGAACATGGTCTCTGAGAAGTCGTGTTTTGAAGTAAGAGAGAAATTACTACAACTTGTGACACTGGTGTTTTTGCCCGACATAGGAGCACAAAATGTGCTGTTGCGAGACAACCAGTCCTCCTATACAGAAACTAAGCACACCGTCCTGATCGCGACGCCGGCCTGTTTACATACTGACCATCGCCAGAAGATGCGACATGGTTGTTTAGAACAGAATTCGCAAAAATGAAGTTATTTTCTTAGCTTTTACACCAAGTACCTCAAAATAATTACCCTACGACCACTCACAACGCTCAAAACTAGCATCGTGACGATCATTTTAGTACCAAACTTATGGCAATGCGAGCCGCGGTTGCGGAGTAATTAATATTTCTCAGCGAGATGTCGAGATTGAGTGCATGCAAAATTACTTTGTTACAGAAAGATTTGAAGAGCGATATATGGAATTGTAGAGCTCGTTAAAGCAAATATTTTTTTCAATGGAACATGGTCTCTGAAAAGTCTTGTTTTGGAGTGAGAGTGAGATTACTACAATTTGTGTCACTGGTGTTTTTGCCTGACATAAGAGTATAAAATGTGCAATTATGAGACAACCGGTCCTCCTATAAAGATACTAAGCACACCGTGGTACTCGCGGGAAAATTCTACCTTTTCTGAAGAAAGTATAATATTGCCCAGAAGATGCGACACAATCGTTTAGAAACTATTTCGCAAAATAAAGTATTTGTTTAGCTTTTACGTTCAATATCTCGAAATCATAACCCTACGACCAAATACAGCGCTCAAAACTAGCACGTCAGGCAAATGCGCATCTAATGCCGATCATGTTGGTACCAAAAACATGGCAACGTGAGCTGTGATTGCGGAGTAATCGAGATTGAGTGGGTGCATAAATGACCTACTTCATCAGATAAAGCATTCTAGGTAATTTATGCATGCACTTTTATTTATATTATGCATGCATTTAATCTCAACATCCCGCCGAAAAATGATGAATTACTCCGCAACCGCCGTTCGCATTGCCATAAGGTTAGTACCAAAATGATTGTCACGAAATGTGCGTTTACCTGAATGTGCTACTTGTGAGCGTTGTGGGTGATCGTAAGGTAATGATTTTGAGGTATTTGGTGTGAAAGCTAATAAAATAACTTCATTTTTGCGAATTCTGTTCTAAACGACCATGTCGCATCTTCTAGTCGGCGTTATTCAGTCATACCAGACTACCACATAACATATCCAGTCAGATACGATCATTTTGGTACCAAATTTAAAGCCACGCGAGCTGTGCTTGCGGTGTAATTGAGATTTCTTCGGAGGGCACGTAGAGATTGAGTGCAGGCATACATGACTCTGAGGCGACGCTGCGGCTGTCGCGCGACACGTCGGCGGTAGTGAACGTCGCCACACAGTCATTTTACATTGCCTTAGATTTGATACCAAAATGGTCGTCATTAAATGCGTATTTGTCTGAATAAATTAGTTTAATCTGAATAGTTAGCAATGTGAAAGGTCGCAAAGCAATGATTTTGAGGTACTGGGCGTGGAGGCTAATAAATGAACTTCAGTTTTGCGAATTCTTTTCTAAACGATTATGTCGCATTTTCTGTTCAGCATTGGATGTTCTTCGGAAGAAACCGCGTTTTCTCATGAACACGACGATATGCTTAGTTTTTGTATAGGATAACTAGCTGACTCGCAACTTGTTTTAACTAGCAAGTCCTACTATCGATTCTCAGATATTTTTCAAACACCCTGTATATATATATATATATATATATATATATATATATATATATATATATATATATATATTTGTTTTTTTAGGTTATCTTTATTAAAGGTTTATATTTTGGGTATCGTATTAATCTCGCGGAATGGCGCCTTGGACAGATACGTAAAGGGTCTCACATTTGCCAAGATGAGAAAGACACCCATCGTTTACTGCTGAAACTTTCATGGTATTTCTCCAGATTCAATTGTGCTGAGATACCGGCACACGTGTCTAATGTTCGGCAATATTAGGTCTGCAAATTGCGCTGTACGTTTGCTAGTGTTAAAGCATATGAAGTCCGCTTTTACGAATAAAAGTAATCGGGCCGGTACTAGAAGCATTTGACTAACCTACATCGCATTCCGTCCGTGCATGCATGGGGAAGTCCGCGAGGATGTCATCACTTCTAACATGTGTGTTGAGCAATTTATTCTCATTTGGTATGGATAACAGGAGAATATGCAGGTTAGCTGCTAAGGAAATGCTGAGAATTCGTGGTTCGCCCTAGGGTATTTTTAATCTCCAAACCGCCTCGTTACAATAAGCAAGGCGATGTTTTGCCTCACATACACTGAGCACGTACGGAAGCCAGTGTAACCCAGTGCAATTGAGTGGCGTAGTACTTTTTTGACTTAGAGCGCGGTTTTTTTTTATATTAGCTGTAACGTTAATGCTTTATAGGCTTGTCCGGCAGCGGGGCGGTGCTCTCGATGATGGTTAACATAATGGATACGTTCAACGCCGACGACTTTGCAAAAGAAACCCGCAAGACCTACCACCGACTCGTCGAGGCAATGAAGTTCGCCTACGCCAAACGATCTCTGCTTGGAGACGATCGATTTGTCAACACATCTGAGGTTTGACAAAAGTCGTACTACATTTCTCACAATTGTATGATTCTTTAGACAACCAAGAACAGTAGTCATGTTTACTATTTTAATGATGTACCATTTTTTAATGAATGTTACACTTGTGAAGGACCAACGTATATCGTCATTAGCTCCTCTTAATCCTTAGCCCTCACTCAAGCTGACAATACACGGGAATTTTTTTCTACGTACCACGAGTGACAATATCTGCCGTAAGAATTTGCCTTTCCGTCAATCACCTGCATTGCGTCTTATGTCAATATTGAGAGTTATTGAAATATTGTTGACCGAAAAGGGGATTGTCAGTTCTTGTGTCGTTAGCGATAAAATCGATCGACGTTGTATAATCTATATGATGGATAGCATTTCTGATTCAAATTACCGTCGGAGTAAATACTACTGGGCTCTTACTCGAGCTAAAAGTAAATTATAGAGGTAATGTTCGATTTGCATGGCAATCTCTAATAGGTGTTTGTGGGTATGTCGTAGGCGAATTGAAGTGCTTAGGTATTCACATTTGCATTATGGCTGCAGCAAGGGTCTAAGGACGTGCGACGAAAGTCTTACGTCACGAGTGTGTAATTACCAGTCTCAGTGATGGCCTCGGCCGAGATAACCAATAACAGGCGCACGCCGCTCGACTTTATCCTTCATGGAGTCGAAGTTGACGGGGCGAAATACCGCCAGCTAGTTTTAAAACATCATCTGAAGACCAAGGAGCACTGCAAACACCGACGGTTTGCGCTTCGCCAGGATTCGGCACTTTTTCACGAGCCCAAACAGACTCAGACCCGGCACGGTGTTCATCACATCTGAGGAATGGTCACCGTACTCGCCGAGTTTCAACCCGCTTGACTATTCCATCTGGGGGATTCTTGACGCTAATCTGGGTTGCTGTCAGATTTGCGCAAGGCCTTCTTTGGCAGACTTCGAGCTCTAGGCTAAGCGGGTCATATTGAACACTGATGAATACACCGAAAGCTAGACTAACTGGAGAGTATCTGTATAAAGATAGCCTTTGCGAAGTTGTTGAAAGGTTTGTGGTCGTTCTACTAGGGAACACATCATCTGTTTAACCCTGTATAACTTGTCCGCGCGCCCGAAAATGCCCATTCCGCCAACATGATGCCACCTAGTCTAAGGGGGCAAGTCATTTCTCCGAATACTGTCTTCCAAGAGAGGCCAAGTCTATATACGAGCTGTGTTCAAAAAGTATCGCGACTTTTGTGTTTTTTCAAAAATTATTCATTTATTCATGAATATCTATTTTGTCCCCTTCAAAGTAATCCCCATAAGATATTATACACTTGTGCCAACGGTTTTTCCAATCTTCGAAGCACTTCAAAAAACCATTTTTTTTTATCTTGTTCAGCTCCTCCTTCGATGCCGTCTTTATCTCGTCAAGCGTAGCGTAACGTCGTCCTTTCATGGGCCTCTTCAGTTTAGGGAACAAGAAAAAGTCACAGGGGGCCAGATCTGGGGAATACGGTGGCTGCGGCATCATTAGTGTGTTGTTTTTGGCCAAAAACTCGCGCACAAGCAACGATGTGTGAGCAGGGGCGTTATCGTGGTGCAAAAGCCAATTTTTGTTCTTCCACCAATCCGGGCGTTTCTGGCGGATTGCTTCGCGCAAATTGCGCATAACTTGCAGGTAATATTCCTTATTGACCGTTCTACCCTGTGGCAAGAACTCATGATGCACCACGCCCCTGCAATCGAAGAAAACTGTCAGCAAAACTTTCACATTCGACCGAACTTGGCGCGCTTTTTTCGGTCTTGGTTCGTGCGGCAGCTTCCATTGAGATGATTGAGCTTTGGTTTCCACGTCATAACCATAAACCCAGGATTCGTCACCAGTTATGACCCTCTGGAGCAAATTTGGGTCGTCGCGGACAGAGTCCAACATCTCATTAGCAATGTTCATGCGATGCTGTTTTTGGTCGCAATTGAGCAATTTTGGTACGAATTTCGCGGCGACCCGTCTCATGCCCAAATCATTGATAAAAATCGAATGGCACGAGCCAATCGATATGTTTAGGTCCTCAGCAACTTCTCTAACGGTGATTCGACGATTGGCCAATACCATTTTCTCCACTTCATTAATTTTTTCGTCTGTTGTTGAAGTGCTCGGGCGTCCGGCACGCTCTTCGTCGTTCACATCTTCTCGGCCTTCTGAGAACATTTTGTACCACCGATAAACGTTGTGCTCGGTCCA